>OZ030006.1:70701131-70991131 GCA_964023405.1 Apodemus agrarius | reverse complement strand
AATATCACTTGTATATGCATCTTTTGCCTGCTGCATGAAAAAGGAATATTTTCCCATCACTCAGCTTTTGTACTCCCTCATTTTCCTTGAGGATCATAAGTTTTCTTTGTATTATTTTGTAAGTTTAATGAGATCTAGTTTGTCATTTTTTTTCTTTTATAGCTAATGACTTAGCATTTCTACGGAATCACAGTCTAACACACACCCGTGAACATTCTTCTGAACTGATTTAATGAAGCCTTTGATTTTTAAAAATTGAGGATTATAGGACCCCCTACAATTAACTTAACTCTTGCATGGGGTAATAATCCATCTTTTTTCTGTATAGAGATCTAATTTTCTAAGTCCAATGGTTGAAGTTTTTTTTCCCCATTGAGTTACACTGGTGCTTTTGCTGAAAATTAATTGCTCCTTTACGTGTGGATCTAGTTCATGACACACCTGTCATTTTGGTCTACTGGGTTATCCTGATATTGTCCTAATTAATGGAGTTTCATATTAAATTTGCCACAGTCCTATCGAGTTAGCCACTGTTCACCTGTAACAATGTGATAATTTAGATGGAAACCCTATCACTCTGGAGGTCCAAGCTCCCAATATTAAATTTCAATATATGAATTGACATACTGATGGTGCAGGAATAGAGAAGAGAAATGACATTCAGAGCCATGAAGCTCTGTGTTAACCATACCAAAAAATATGTGTGTTCTTTATACTTTACTTTTTTCATGACATATAATGGTGAGCATGGTAGTAATTCTAATAAACTCTTTGAAATAATTTGAACAATATGGATGTTCCTGTGTATATTTGTCATGAACTGTGTACACAAAGAATAGCATTTATACCAGGTTACTACAACATTGCAAGACAGTGAAAAAATATAATTAATTATAGAATGCAGCACTCAGGAAATTTATTAGTGACTGGTAAACCTTTATCTTTATTTTGGGGTCAGTGATTATTAGTGATTTTGAGCTTTAGAAAACATTGTCAATGCTAATATGCTGCATTCTGGTCATAAGAATGCCACACTGCCTTAAATGCATCACTAATTTGTGGTGTATGCTTTGTGCTATAGTTATTGTGTGTGTGTGTTTGTTGTTTTCTCAGAGTATTGACAAAAGATGAAATGTTATCTACCAATGCACATACATTCGAATGGCATTCTCTTTCTTGTGAATTTTCTAGCATCTTAAAAAAAGAAAAAAGAAACACATCCAAATCTCCATGAAAGGGAATTCAAGCCATGATACTCAGCAAATTTCCTCAAAAGATTTATTCTTTCATTGCTGTGTAATTAACCTCGTATTGAGAATTCTATTGCAAATTAATTTTCAGGAGAAAATTAAACAATTGGCTTTCAGACTATTATAGTTCCATGAAAGTCACAATCATGTCACTGGAAAACAGATGAGCAGTACTGTGGGGAGTTGTCAATGAAACCGTATTTACCCTGAAGGAAAATATAGGTTTCTTTAAAAAAAAATTTCAAAATATAGACAACAAACCCTAATCCAAATATATCAAACCTTATAAAGAAGCATCATTAGCATGGTTATCACCTTACAGATAATGGATAATGTTCTGGCAAAGGCCCCAATGGGATTCTATGGTGTCATTTGAAACATAGAACTGTTGCTTGCTCATTATCATGAGGTCTATAGAAGCCAAATCTGTTTAAAACAAATTTGAAATTCTTTCAAATATGAAAACATTTCTATGTTCTTATAAAGGAACAAACAATATTGTGTGTTGCATTCTTAATTATGTAGTCACAAGGAAATCATTTGTGAATTTTAAGAGAATAAATGTTTTTTTCTAATCAAAACTACAGATTTAGGTTTTCCTACCATGATCTATATAAAAAAATCTTCATTAACACTTTTTCAAAGATACATGCAAAGGAAGTGAAATTTCAGAGGTCACTGGAACATTCAAAAATCCCACTGTATATTCAAAATTAATAGTGCAAGAAAGCCAACCCTAACAAAAAGTACAGGTACCTTTTGGTAATCCTCATAAGTCAGAGTCTAGTCTGACTGGTGAATCATTGATGCCACCTGAATAAAAGGTTTGATAACAGACTAGTCTCATTTCTCGGGTCTTTAACTGAAATTTGATCCTGGTATGTGCTTTGGGAAAAATAGAAGTTAGAAGATACTATATTCAAATCAATATTTAAGGCACCATTGTGGATGCCAACAAGTGCTTGCTGGCAGGAGCCTGATATAGCTGTCTCCTGAGAGGCTCTGCCAGTGCCTGACAAATACAGAAGTGGATGCTCACAGCCCACCAATGGACTGAGCACAAGATCCCCAATGAAAAAGCTAGAGAAAGGACCCAAAGAATTGAAGGGGTTTGCAGCCCCATAGGAGGACAATAATATGAACAAACCAGTACCCTCAGAGCTCCCAGGGACTGAATCACCAACCAAAGAGTACACATGGAGGGACGCATGACTCTAGCTGCATGTGTAGCAGAGGATGGCCCTGAGGGACATCAATGGGAGGATAGGGTCTTGGTCCTGTAAAGGCTTGATGCCCCAGTGTAGGGGATTGTCAGGATGGGGAAGAAGGAATAGGTGGGTTAAGGACAGGGGGAGGGGGCATGGGATAGGGTGTTTTGGAGGGGGAACAAAAAAGGGGATAACCTTTGAAATGTAAATAAAGAAAATATTTAATGAAAAAGTGTAGTTCAGCTTCTCACAAAATGATTCTCAGTGTGAGAACTAACCACAGCCCAGCCTGTGAGGCCCCAACTCTATACCTGCTTCTCTGGTCATCTTGTTTTTTTTTCTGGTGAACGCTGTCTGTTCAGGCTTCACTGAATCTTGCTTCCCATGAGGTAACCCCATCTTTCCAGATGCAGTCTTACTTGAACTAAAAACAAGTGAGAGTTTTGATTCCTCCCCTAATTACACATAATCTGGCCCCCAGAGCCACCACTCCCTTATTCTTTCTGAGTTGTAACTATATTTTATGAGGAATGAAAGTGAGTTAAACTAAATAGACCTTCCTGGATGCTGAATTGCTCACCCATTACTTTGACGTGAAACAGAAGTGAGCAGTTCAGGATTATCATTTCTCAGAAATGAAGCTTGCGTTCAGTAGAGAAAGATGCTAAATTGAATAAGAAATAAAAGCACTGAAGCTATAACTAAGGTCCCCATGTTAGTTCAAAACAAGGTCCTCCCATCTTTCCTTAGCTGTTCAGTGACAAGTATAACCTAAAAATGGAATATGAAGAGTAAGACATGCACTAGCCAAGGACAGTTTCAAGATGTCTAAATTTTAGGCTATATTCAAGCTGATAGAAAAACATTACATAGGTAATATTTTCCTTCAAGTTAAAAGTTTCATGTACTATTTAGCTATTGATTAACATATATCTATTTTGTCTGAAAAGTTTAATAAATCTTGTTTATTGGTTGAACTTTGAAAAACTGTTTTAGACAACTTCTTTTAAGGGCCATCTGTAAAATGTATCAAAGTTATGGCTAGTATCTTACCCTGATGGACTGGGTGGTTTTCATAAAGACAAAAGCATGTAATAAAGAGATAATGTCCCCCAAAGAAAAGGAAATTCTTCTCAATAAATAATTTCAAGGCAAATTATTTGGTGATTGTTAACAAGGACAAAATATATCAATACTGATTAACTCTCCATTATTGAATTAATGGAGTGGGTCAGGGAAAGATCAAATCCAAATTTAGTTATTTATGTATTTGTCTTCTCCAATAAATTGTGAACTTCCTAGTGGCACAGACTGCATGGCCCTGGTTTTATCACAGTTTATGCGGGAAAGCCTTTCTTATTGAATGTTAGGTTTTCCAATATAATATTAAAACTAATCCTTAATTTTATATATACTAATTACATAATTAAAATACATTCCAAAATGTAAAAGTCAAATGTATCAAAATAAATGCAATGCTTAAATTCTCTTTTAAAAATAAAGTACAAGTCTTTAAATTATATTTCTTTCAAATAATGAAAGTATAATTTTGTTTCTTCTTAATATACACTTATTTAAGATTAATAGTTCTCAATTATATTTATATTTTTATTTTAAAAGCTTCAACCAAATTTGAAAGAGATCTGCACCAACCCTACATCTGACAGAGAGCTAATATCCAATATATAAACGAACTCAAGAAGTTAGAACCCAGAAAACCAAATAACCCTATTAAAAAATGGGGTACAGAGCTAAATAGGAATTTTTACCTGAAGAATGTTGGATGAGAAGCACATTAAGAAATGTTCAACATCATTAGTAATTGGGGAAGTGCAAATCAAAACAACCCTGAGATTTCACCTCACACCAGACAGAATGGCTAAGATTAAAAATTCAGGAGACAGCAGGTATTGGTGAGGATGTGGAGAAAGAGGAACACTCCTCCACTGCTGGTGGCATTGCAAGCTGGTACAACCACTGTGGAAATCGGTCTGGCGGTTCCTCAGAAATCTGGGCACGACACTTCTGGAGGACCCTGCTATACCACTCCTGAGCATATACCCAGAGGATTCCCCATCATGCAGTAAGGACACATGCTCCACTCTGTTCATAGCAGCCTTATTTATGATAGCCGGAAGCTAAAAAGAACCCAGATGTCCCTCAGTGGAGGAATGGATACAGAAAATGTAGTATATTTACACAATGGAATACTGTGAGGTATTCCAATCACAAAAGTAAGGTAACCCAATCACAAAAGAACACACATGGAATGCAGTCACTGATAAGTGGATATTAACCCAGAAGCTCAGAATACCCAAAATACAACCCACATATCAAATCATTCCCAAGAAGAAGGAAGGAGAGGGTCCGGGTCCTGGAAAGGCTTGATGCAGCATTGTAGGAAGCTGCCAGGACAGAGGAGTGGGAGGAGTTTGACTGGGGAACTAGCAGAGGGAAGAGGACTTATGGGACTTAGGGGAGAGGGGAACCGGGAATGGGAAAATCATTTGGAATGTAAACAATATAGAATATTGAACAAAAAGCGTCATAGGGAGGGGGGAACTGGGAAAGGGGAAAGCCTTTGGAATGTAAACATTGAATATAGAAAATAAAAATTAAAAAAAAAGAAAACTAAAAAAAAAGAAAAAAAGCATCAACCAATAATAATCTGGTGAACTACTCATTACCATTTAATTCACTCACAGAGATTTGTGAGATTCCTGTGTTATAGATATGAATATATGTATGCTATGTATAGCTTGGTCTGGTTCAGACTTACTGAGATTAAATTCGGGGTATTCTGGACTTGAGTTGTTCCTTCTCTGACCACTGCCTTCCCTACAGCTTGAAGGTTTGAGTGGGTACCTGGTTACTCACATGATTTCTTATTTTCTTCAGGCCTCGAATGCTTAATTCAATATTCCATGCTTTACAGTTATACCTGACTTTATTTCATCAAACATATCCAGCTAAAATATAAAGTATAAAATTTTAGGACAGGGTAAATTAACATTAGAAATAGGCTACTTGTGAGATTTATAAGCAGTGCGATAAATATAAATGAATTACAAAAATGAGAGAATTAATCATGTGCACCTTATGAATATATTCACAATATTCCCCATACAAATTAATACCAGTACATGAATTCTTGAAGTATAGGGCCTACTGAGTGAGATATCAGTGACTATAAAGGGAACCAACACATAAGACCTGAAGAGTGACATATAGTCATATGTTCATCTAGTAGCCTGAGCCAATGAAGGGAATCATAAAAAGGCTATTTTTATAGACTAAAGGAAACAAAATATTTGGAAAAATTGTGAAATAAAATTTTAATATTTCTTATTTAAAGTCTATAATTTTTCATGTAGAGGTATAGACTTATGGTGTATAGCTTATTTTTGAATGGTGAGATTATTTCATAGAGTAAACAATAATTTTGGATATTGGCTATTTGTAAACATTGGGAAATAGAACAGTATTTTCAAATGTTTGAGAGAGGAACTATTAAAAAAAGATATTCTGAAGGTAATATAAAATTATGCATTTTGAAGTTTCTTTCTTTTGGGTAAAAATCAGTTTATAATTATGGCCATCATGAGACTGGACTTAATCTATTGGGTCTTCAAATAAGACAGAACAATTTAAGTGTGACAGGTTTTTGGAAATGAGGTTTTTGTCCTCATTCATAAAAACTAAAATTTTAATAACTTTGTATCTAATTTTAGGTATGTCATTAGCAGAGTCCAATCCATTATCTCTGTGTTTTCTAACTGTGACTGCAAGAGAAAGTGGATGTAAGTAATTTCAAGGTCTTTCAAGTGAGCACAGTATAAAAATGACTATAATTTCCAGAAAATACTTTTATCTTCTGGTTCGTTTTAAAGAATCTTTAACAGATCTGTAAAGTCGGCAGCTCCCTCCCCTGGCATGTATACAGGCCTACTGTCCTCAGCTGCACCACTCAAATCCCATAGGATCCTGCATCCTTCACCTAATGCTACACCTCAAGTTCAGAAAGCCAGCACTGGAGAGACCAGAACTGACCTACATGCTAGAAGAAAATAGAAAAATAACAGTTCTATTACACAGTATAAATATAATTCATTTATACTATACATTCTATGCCCTTTTAAACACTAGCTTTTGTTTTATTTATTTGTATATCCTTTGAAGTTAATTAATTAATTAGAACCAATTCTGTCTATGAATCCCAATTTGGTATTTAATATGTAATCCTACTGCTTCAGATTTTTGAGTGATGCTGTTGTGGGCATATGCTACTATATCCATTTCAGATGCTAGTCATCGTAAGAATGAATAAAAGAATGTCTTACTTATAAGTGTCCCCAGAAGTAGCCAGAAATGCATATTTCAAATTAATGACACAAAACATAAGTAATATTATTTATTTTAATGTACGAAATTGAGGAATTGGAATATCAAAGCTGGGGGGAATATGTACTACCCTACACTGAGCAATTTATTATATCATATGAAATTAGAGGAGATATCTCAATTAAGATACTGTGAAGTCAAGGCAGATTATGAAGAGATCACAGTCACAGAATTTATGATGCAGCTATTTTTTGCTCAACAAAGTTGGAATAAGTTATCCTTAAGTTAAAAGGAAAAAAAGCAGAAGAAATTTGATGGCTCTGGTTGCCTTTGCTCATGTTAATTCCTCTGTATCTTCATTCCTTCCTGTTTTCTTATGAGCCTTCTCTAATGCACATGTTACTTGGTGTTTTCCATTCTCACTTTGTATTTCATTTTCAAAATGTTTTCTAAGTTGTCTGACATGTGAATAGTGCTAGTGCCAAGCACAACGTGGCCTGGTGGAGGACCCTGCTCTTGTTTGAAATGGCATCAATCTACTACTTACAATTGAGAAGCAACCTGTGATAGCTTGTCCCTGAACCTTGTCTTGGTACCTATCTGTAGGGGGAGGGTAACTCTTTGAAATCATACAAATTTCAGTCTAGCAGCAGCCCATCTTAAGATTTTTTCCTCATAATGAAAATGTCTAATATATTTTATAATGTTGTCAATAAAATATTAGTCATAAGATACAAAAGTCTCAGTTAAATATGGAAAAATCCAAAGCAAATTTAGTGTGCACAGAACAAGGAGGAAACTTCAGAATACAAAGAAGCAATTAGTATCTATGACTTATCAAGTAAATCAATATAGCTGATAGGATCATCTTTCCCAGTGGCCCATAAAGCCATAACATTATAACTTAGAGACCATTAAGCAGTCATCCCACTGGCTAAATTTCTTTTGAAACTTTATCTGTAGTTACTCAGTAACTCAGCTTTTGAATTTCATATATTCCTGAGAGTAAGATGCCTTTTACTGGAATTTACAGTATAAAATAATTGAAACAAAGTGAAATTTTAATACCACAAAATAAATTATAAAATAAAGGGAATATCAAATCATTTGGTTTCATTAATAGAACTTAGAAATGTGTCTTTAGCCTAGGAAAGAAATCTTGTCATGTCAGGAAAGGAAAACATTGATGTTGAATTTTTTAAAATGTATAATATTACAATTAAAAAGTATCTGCAAGTTTAGGTTGTTAAAAATATAACTTCTGTTTAAATACAGAATACATACACACAAAGACACACACGCATTAACATTTCAAGCAAAAGAAAAATCTGTTTCTCAGATGGTTTCTCAATCAACTGAGCTCACTTTTGACTGGCCAAAGGGCAAAAGACTCTTTGCCATCTCAGCTAGAGATATACAGAGGGGCTGAGCAAAATGAACATTATAGAACAATTAGACACTGATATCCTTTGTCATTGAGCACAGCTCTTAATTAAACAAAGGAAATATCAGCGCCATCTGTCCTTCAGCTTCAGATAAGAAGCTAGTGAGCAAGAGTAAAACAAAACCAAAAATGGGCTCTTGAAGTGGTATTTCTTAAGCCTCTCAAAGCCACTGATTTCTGTGGGTAAAGAACAATCAGTAGCATTGACTAACACATTTAAAGTAAATACCCGTCATACAATATACCCTCAAAGTTGAAACAATAACAACTGCATCAACCATGAAATAGAAATGTTTTACAGACTCTAAATGAATATTTTAATAAGTATGCATATAAGTACATAAGGAGAATTAATAAAGTAGTCAGGTGATTTACTTATAAATAGAATCCTTTGAGCAAAAAGCCTACATATGAAGGTAAACCAAGTATTTGTATCTGTGACTCATAAGCCTTGTTTAAGACTTTATCGATTGATGCGCTGCACAGTGTACAGAGCTCTTGCTTGCTGCAGTGGTTGACTTTAGAGAGGTATAGTCTTTAGTTTGTTAACCAATCTAGTTCTGGCTGGAATCTAGATTGAGGATTCCAGAGTGCCAGTTGTTTGTATTTTTCTGGGATTGCTGAGGGAAAATAGTGAAAGGGGTTGGCTTAGTAGTTATGAAGTCCACCTTCAAGTGTCAATAGCCACCATACTTCAATCCAAGGAAAATGTCACACGGTTTTTCAAAGTGTTCCTTTTGGCTCTACTGGCTTTGAGAATCACTTCCTTTTGGAGAAAAGAAAGAACATCTACTCTCTTATCTTCCTCCTTTTGGTTCTTACAAAGATTATTAGAATATCTGATGTGTTTAAGTCAAGATCAAAAGAAAAGTTTGTTGTTCCAACCAAGAAGTATAATCAGCATTAAGTAGCAGGAAAATCTTAATGAGAGATGCTGTTGGCACTTTGGATTTATGGTCCTTCAATCCGACTGATGATAGATAGCTATATTAGTATCTATGAATGATTAGAATTAGCACAAGGGTTGGAATATATGTCAAGCCCTCTGTTCTCTCAGTTTCATTGTTGTTCTGACGCTGGATCTTTTTTAATGGAATTTGAATTGTAATCCCTGTTGTGTTTTATTTTTTATTTTCTATATTCTTTGTTTACATTCCAAAGGCTTTCCCCTTTCCCAGTTCCCCCCTCACCATATGTCACATAAGTCCTCTCCCCTCCCCATTCCCCAATCACCCCCTCCTATTTCTCTGTTCTGGTACTCCCCTACAATACTGGATCAAGTATTTTCATCCTTTTCATCCCTTCTTCTTGGGAATCATATGATTTGATAATTGTGTCTTGAGTATTCAGAGCTTCTGGGCTAATTAATATCCACTTATCAGTGATTCCATTTCATGTGTATTCTTTTGTGATTGGGTTAGCTCACTTAGGATGATATTTTCTAGTTCCAACCATTTGACTATAAATTTCATGAATTCATTGTTTTTAATTGCTGAGTATAATTATTGTATAAATATACCACATTTCTGTATCCATTCCTCCATTGAGGGGCATCTGGGTTCTTTCCAGCTTCTGGCTATTATAAACCTCCACATAAAAGCAGACACACTGAAACTAACAGAAAAGAAACTGGGGAAGACCCTTGAGAGCATGGGCACAGGGGGAAAGTTCCTGAACAGAACACCAATGGCTTATGCTCTAAGATCAAGAATTGACAAATGGGACCTCATAAAATTACAAAGTTTCTGTAATGCAAAGGACACTGTCAGAAGGACAAAACAGCAACCAACTAATTGGGGAAAGATCTTCACCAACCCTACATCCGACAGAGGGCTAATATCCAATATACACAAAGAACTCAAGAAGTTCTGAGAACCAAATAACCTTATTAAAAATGGTGTACAGAGCTAAACAAAGAATTTTCCCCTGAAGAAATTCAGATGGCTGAGAAGTACCTTAAGAAATGTTCAAGATCATTAGTCATTAGGGAAATGCAAATCAAAACAACCCTGAGATTTCACCTCACACCAGTCATAATGGCTAAGATTAAGCACTCAGGAGACAGCAGGTGTTGGCGAGGATGTGGAGAAGAGGAACACTCCTCCACTCCTGGTGGGATTACAAGATGGTACAACCACTATGGAAATCAGTCTGGCAGTTCCTCAGAAATTTGGGCATGACTTTTCCAGAGCACCCTGTCATACCACTCCTGGACATATACCCAGAGGATTCCCTTGCAGACAACAAGAACACATGCTCCACTATGTTCGTAGCAGCCTTGTTTATAATAGCCAGAAGCTGCCGCTGGATCTTAGAGAATTGTTCTGAAGCTTCTATCATCCCTGTATTGGATGCTGCAGGCCACAGAAACCTCTGGCAACAGTTCCTGCAAGGAAGCAGCAGGACTGTCATTTGTTGTGAGTGATTAGAAGGTAAGTAAGAGCACTATGGATTGTTCCTGAAGTGAATCTTAAAACAAGTCAAAGAACCAAAATAAAAGGAACAGGAGGTTTGGTTATATCAAAAGCACATTATTAAGTTCAGTGAAGAATTCTAACTCTACTGTCAGTCTTCCTTTGTCAAACCACCTGCTTGATATTATTTTCCTTTCCCACACATAATGGGGCTAGTACATGATGCTTCTTGAATCACTGAACAGGAAGGAACCTCTGTCATTATTCTGAAATTGTATGAGCAGACTTTAACTTCTTTATCTGCTCTTGGAAACATAAGGGCGTGAATCATTCTCTTTTGTTGGTCATCTGCAATGGTGAATTTTCTCACTTATGTAATTTTAATATGGAGTTTTCTTTATTCTTGGAAAAGGCATAGCTTACTTAGTTGTCTTTGGAGACATGAAAGCTAGGTATCTATGTTAGAATATAAGGGAGATAGGCATAAACACACAGGATGAGAGGGAGGGACTCCTAAAGTCTCAGAGACAGAACTACCCACCAACACCTTTGGCTTGGACTGGATTTGTTGGAATGTAGATCCTCAAATGATATGTGATTTGCTTTTTAGTTTTATAGAAGTTAATGGAAAGAGACCTGACACATATTAAATGCTATTCTGTCTACCACACCTGTGTCACCCTGTTGTTTCTTCATAGTAAATTCAGACAGAAATTAGTTCTCCAATTATTTAACAAATGAAAAAATTGATGCCCAGAGACATTAGAGGCACTTCTAATTTCACACCTATCTTAAATAGTATCTTTTGATAGAATCTGATCTGTCATACACAAAAATCCAGAATAGTTGTACAATAAACCAATATTAAATTAAACCAAAATATCTAACATTTAAACACAGGAATGGGGAGCCATTGTTGAGCCTTTCTTAGTAGAGTGCTATTTTAGTATGCATGAAGTCCTCAGGTTGATCTCCGGCACATAAATGAGGTGAAGAATTTCTGCATTTCCATCATTTGGCTACATGGCTAGTTAGCAGCTACCCTGGGCTACATGAAATTCTTTTTTGTACACATATGCACACACACACATACACACACACACACACACACACACGCACGCACACACACACACATCAAAACAAAACAAAACATTAGTAAATGAAATATGTACAGAGACAAAATGAATAATAAATTCAAATGTCAATGTCGGGAACAGAATTCTCTTTAATTGAGAGTGATCAATTAAATTGAGAGTAATCATTGTAACAGTTCTGAAGTGTGCTGTACTGTGTTTACATGGAAGGTTATTATGTATTCTAATCCAAACAAATTTTCATAAACTTTTAAAATGTCTGTCAGAAGTCTTTTAAAGTTGGAATTTAATGATCTAAAGTGAATTGGGATGTCAGTAAAAGTCATAATGAAGCAGAAAATGTTGGTGTCATTTAGGATTCAGAATAGTTCCTTTAAAAATTCTAGGGGCTAGTGAAGTAATGTCTCAAATATCACAGGAAATGAGTGAGCCAACCCATGCTCAAGCACATGCCTTGCATGTAGGAAGATACGTGTATTCTTCACTTTTCTCCTGGTTGTGACATAGCCACCCAATAAAGCAACTTAAGGGAATGAGGGTTAATTTGGCATTGTAATTGAGAAGAGATACACTTTCTTGCTACCAAGAGTATGGTGTCAGAAGCCTGGAAATGCAGATCACCTACGTCTGTAGTAAGAAAGTAGAGACTGCTCAGGTAGTAGCAGGCTGGTAAAACCATAAGTGACCTTCTTCCCTCAGCAAGATTCAAATTAATAAATGTCACCCACCATTCCAAGGCAATAGAAGCATCTAGGGACCACATTTTCCAACTTGAGAGCTTAAAGGGGACATTTCACCTGCAGATCATGACAATTCAAACATTAATCTACTTAGAAAGTTAATTTTTAGTGTTTTGTTATGTCATTTTAGTAAAAATGAGTTTTATTTACTAAGGAATTTTAAATATGGTGCAATATTTTCTGGTGATATATACCATACCTAATTGCTCAGAAATATACCCACAAATGCAAACACATACACATTCATACACATAAACATGCATATTCATGTACATATTAGCTCAGATGAAAACAGAACTCAGTGTTTGAATAAGTATTTGATATTAATGATGCAGAAATTGGAACCCCCATAATGCATGTGAAGACCGTCATTCTGTTCATTTCAGCATAGTTTGTGACCATGTATCACTGGGAGATTTAACAGTGAGAGTGAAGATGAACTAGCTTGAAGATTCATAGAAACACTTGCAGGCCCCAGTAATGACAACAAATTCATTAGTACCCAAAGTAATGATAATAATAAAATGATTGATAAGAGGATGATGAGAATTATATTTGGCACTTTCTCTTCAGACATCTGTGTCATGATAAAATTCAATGTTCAACATACACATTGTTCCACAAAGCTGAAAGTGCCATTTTACACATTTTTTTTCAGCGAATTCTTTAGGTGCAGAAGACATGAGACAGTGATAATATGCCATTGGTCTATATTTCTAAAAATTCAGAGTTTTAGGATGTGAGACTACTTTCTTAAGATATTTGTATAACAAAATAATTTGTATTGTGTTTATTCTCATGTTTGAGAAACAATATTGAATGCAAAATAAAATTTCAGAGAAGAAATGTAGAAAAATTTGTAAATTCTATTGGAAAATATGGCACTGTGTGTTATGGTAGTTTTGATCAAATAACCAGCGCTCAGTACCTTTTTAAGAATCAGATATTGAGTTGTAACATGCTCTATTCTTATGCATTTATTTATTGAAATAAATTTGTTTCTATTGAAAATTTAAATTTAATTGTTATCCTATGCAAAGTTATCCCATTTAAATTGTTATTTCACACTACAGGACAAAAATTCACTCTGATTCCATCCTTGATATACTGTGAAACTCATATTACACTAAAATTTACTTTTCTCAAAGAGATCTTTTGGGGGTATTTTCTTGAAGTAAAGTGCTGTGATTCACCTAAATTCATGCTGTATTTTCTCCCATTTTTGGCTCTTGAAGTTTATTTAAATGTTCTTACTCACAGTTTAAAAATACAGAGTAATCAAGGAGCCTCATCTTGCTTCCAAGTACTGCATCTACCTGCATGGCAGAGTGGCAAATGAAGTACCAACGCCAAAGGAATGTCACTCCAAACCTGCATGACATATATCAGGTACATGTGGCAGGAGGTAGGCTGAATAGTTAACAAATTGTCTATGTAATACTAATTATATAATTAATTATTCTAATTTTCTATATTATGGCAAAGTTAGATTTTTTTTGTTAGAGTATAGCAAAATATAAAGTCATTCTCTAAATAATAAACTTCCATTCGTTGTTATTTTGAAAGATAGACAAAGAATCTTCAGTGTCTGAAAGAAAGGAGATGTAAGGACACACTTGACGCTCTGATCGCCTGAGAGCTGATATGGTCTGCAAGAAGAGGCAGCCAACCGTGTCTCCTTCAGGAGCTTGTCATCTCATTGTAACAAATGGCCATGAGTGGTATTTTTGTTTTAAATCACAGAACTAGTTCAAACACATCCTACCTGTTTGCTGTTCATGGATGCCTATGGATTCAATACCTATGAGGACACCTCTATTTTGACATTAAAAATTGTAAGTTTACATAGAACTGGACCTCATGATGGCATTCTTAAAATTTGCTTTTGCTGCTCTATTGTCCCTTTTAATCCCCATTCCGCTTCTTCCTTGTACCATGTAAATTTCATTAACTTCCTTTCCAATTTCTTATCACATATTACCTATTGCCCTTTTTTCCCTTTTTAATAATTGGTTACCTCTTGTTGTTTCGAATATAATTTTATGCACTGTACACACTCTTAAAAATCCATATCTAGAGATGCACAAACATTAACATTTGTGGCTAATATCATGCAAAATAATGTATTCTTGACATTAGAGATCAAATTGCTGAGTCTTTAATGTGATGCTTGAAGCAGAGAATGAACTGGTATTTTCTCATCAGCTTCTTCCTGATTACAAGGTCTCAGAATTAATGGAAGAGGACATCATCAATGGGTGAGCTAAGAGGTAATGTACCAACTCCTGAAGAACCAAACCACACAAAGTTAAACAACAAAAACATTTCTTAATTTCCGTGTAGTCAAATCCCAAGGGAGAACTCTGCATAATTTGCTTAGCAACATCCTTTGAGCCCAGGGAACTGTACCAATTTTCTGTTAACACTTCAATGCCTGGAGGACACTACCAGGCATATATGACATCCTGACTTCTCCACCTTCACCAGCTCCTGGATTGCAAAGATTCTTAGAAAGTATCAAAAAATATAATATAAATGAATAAAAGTTTTTATTACTTATTTTTATTTTTTCTTACAATGAATTGTATTATATAGATTATAATTTATCATATTTTTATTTGCACTAAGGGAATATACCAATGAGAAGGTATCACAATTATCTATAGCCTTTTTTTTATGTTCCATGTGGTAGCTTTGAGTATTAAACAGTGAAAGTACCATGCTGTTTGCACTAGAAAAGCTATTAAGTATACTAATGAATCCCTAGACTAGAGATTGATTTACTAGACTTTCTCAATACATTCAAAAAATTAGTAATTGTTCCAACCTTTAGGTAGAAACAATATTTAGAAGTAGTAGCATTTGTGTGTTAGTAAATGACAATGAGCTTTATGGACAGTGCTTTGCTTTCTACTTGGAGGCACCTGTGGGCAAACTACCTTACTATCTTCATAGAAACAATGGAATAAATAATGTGCCTACATGCAGACTTTGCGGATCACCAGAAAAAAAAGAGTAAATTGGAGATTGTGGTTAGGTTAATGTTCGTGGAATTTTACCAGTTTTATTCATACAGAAAGACAAGTCTGTTTTATATGTTCCTTGTTATCTGATATATCTATAGGATTGTCTCATGAATATGGTGTCATTTAGTATTCAGTATAGCGTTTGCAAGCCATATGTCCTAGGAAGAATTGTCTCATTCTCTAAGATTTAAATTGCACAGCTATCTAATAACATCGCTAATAATTGAAACCAAAGAGCACTTCTTATTGGAAAAGTAGTTATTAAACAATTTGCATACAAACTGTTACTTGAATGTAGGAAATAACCTTAAAGTTATCCCAAGCTCCAGTTAGGCATGGAATCAAATCTGAGCATAAAAAGCACCCTATCATTTTGTTTTCTATTTTAACTAGAGTAGACTTCAGAAACAAACTATTCGAATTCCCTTGCATTTTTAGTAGTAGTAAATGAAATATAATGAAGTACAATAAATTCTTTAAAATGTCCAAGCAGTTTCTCATGGCTCTATACAATCTGTGTTTTTCTTTCAAATTGTGATATAGAAGACTCACTTATATTTATGCCCCAATAATTATGTCATGAGCATCTTTGAAAGAGATTTTTGATATTTGTGCACACTTCTTAATTGAAATATCAGAAACATCAGAAAAAGCATGGCTTGTTCATCATGTGTCAAAAGATAAATCTTAGTATTCGAATGGATCTCTCCATCTGCACCAAGTGAGGAATTATCAGAAAAATCTGTATTGTTTTAATTACACATTAAGTAACATATTGGGAAATTTCATTTCTAAATATTTTCTTCTTAGAGATTATAAAATAATTTAATTCAAAGATGCCATTTTCAAGTTTTTCTTTTATTTCTCATGACCACATGAGTGTCATGAGGAAGAAAGCCTTTTATTTTTCATAGTATAATTCTTTTTCCATATTTATTAATTAATTATGTCATTTATATACATCCCAAATGTTGTCCTCTTCCCTGTCTTTCCTCACAGAGTTCTTCCCCCATGCCACCTCTGAGAGGGTGACAGCGTTTAGCCCAGGATTCCACCACCCTGAGGCATCAAGTCTCTACAGGATTAGGAAAATCCTCTCTCACTGAGTTTTTGTAACCAAGTTTTTTCCATCATGATTTAGTATAATAATGGCTATGGTATTATGACTTTCTGCCACTTAAATGTTACACCATGGAGGCGGGTTCACAAATACTTAGAAAGTAAACAAGTCACAGGATGTCCATAAAATTTACTAGATTCACAAAGAACCCTGTCTCTTCCAATTTAACCACTGAGAATTGACACTCTGAATTTTTAGAGTTGCCTGCAATTCATTCAGAAAACTGGAGATCCAGCTTTCATTAGATATCACCCATGATACCATGTTTTTTCAAAGATACAGATACCTTTGATTGATCCATGTTCTACTGAGTAGCCTCCAAAAACTCATTGGCACATCAGGTTGGCTTTGAGCAATACAATTACTTTTGTCTGTTAGTACTTGAACCTGGATGAAAAAACATTTGTTCACATTTCCCCAGCAGAACTGTCAACAGCAGTAACCAAACTGGCTTCATTAATAATGAAAAGTATTTGTAATTGATTTCAACTTAAACTTCAAATTGCTTAACATTGGTTTTCAAGAATTAAAATATTATCTAAGCCTTGATTTACCATCACTTGACATATTTGCATAATCAATTCAAAAGCTTTAAAAAACGTCTTGTTACTTTTTATACATTTTATCACACTTGAGAAAACAAGCTTTGTACCATCTGCACTTATGGCAAACAAGTTCACATGAAACTGTTTATACTGTCAGGTATGTTCCTAAGGCACACAGAGCTCTCCAATTTGCAAATTGATCTTTGAAGACACCTAAACGTAACTGATAACTTTTACCTAAAGATAGGCCTTATTTTAAGCCGGGCGTGGTGGCGCACGCCTTTAATCCCAGCACTCGGGAGGCAGAGGCAGGTGGATTTCTGAGTTCAAGGCCAGCTTGGTCTACAGAGTGGAGTTCCAGGACAACCAGGACTACACAGAGAAACCCTGTCTCGAAAAACCAAAAAAAAAAAAAAAAAAAAAAAAAAAAAAGATAGGCCTTATTTTTTGATTAGAGAATTTAGAATGTTTTAGTAAATTTCTCATATTTTATAACAATTTAATCTAATGTTTATTAATTATTTGAATTTATTACTAACTACACTCTAGATAATGTTTAACAAATTTGTGCATTATTAGATACTATTTAAATTATGAATATAGTTATTATGGATATATAAATTTGTGTGTATGTACATATGTGTGCCTGTGTGTGTGTGTGTGTGTGTGTGTGTGTGTGTGTGTAACTCATCATCTTTATTCTCTTAATAGGACCTCATTATTCTTTTACTTTTGAACAGTTTTCATGGTCTATTTTGTGTCCATAAAACAATGATCTAATTCTATTTCTGGCAAATTATTCTATCTATATGCCTTAACTTCCCAACTAACTAAATTGTTACATAAAATGTCAAAGACAATTTTCAATACATTAGCAAGATTTATGGATGCCATACTTGTAGTGTGTCTATAAAAATGTGTAAGTATACTTAAAAACAACAAAGCTATCATAACTTGCTGGTGTATATCATTAATTCTTAGAATCCTTTTGTTTTTGGAGGGAAGTAGTATTTATCATATCACTAATTAAAATCCTGGTTTTCAAAAGTGTGAGAATTCATTACCTATAAACCTGGTTAAGAGCCAACACTAAAGTCTAGTTTTCTGTACCTCAAAGTCTGTTCTAAAAATCATTGTAAGATGCTCAGCCAAATAACATGTAGCTTCCTCTCATCTACCATGAACTCTTTGACAAGATTAATGCCAATACAATTCAACAGGTCATCAACTATAATTATAATTTTCAGAAAAGTGGTCACGAGTGTCAAGGCATACTGGTGTAGGAACATCTTGATTAGAATTGAAACCTGCAAAAAATTCACCCATTTAGGGTGGTCAACCTTTATGATAATAAACAATTCTGTATATCATAGAGTAGATTTCAAACATATCTCACAGCTAGTGGACAGAGTCATGAAACATTCACATGCATTATTCTGATTTCTGCATGCTCCTAGAATTCTTCCTAGCCTAGGGGAATTTTGCATTTAACATTGAATCAAATAGATTTTTCAAATACATAATCATCAGTCACCTGAAGAACAAAATCAAAATGAAGGCAGAGTGTACACAAATATAATTTTCAAGACACATAAAGAATATAGGTAATTTTAAAGGGATAAGAATAAAAATATTTCCCCATAAAACCAAATCTAAGCTGTGTATTTCATGCAGCCATTTATATGATCAAACTGGCAATTTTTGTCATATGATTAAGTTCTCTTGTAGAATATGAGGTTTACTTAATGCTTATTCCTTATAAAAATAAACATTTTCTGTTTTATTGAAGAGAGTCCTTATGTATTATTTATAGTTCCAGCTTCCACCAATCTGTTCCCTGTTTACTGGGGAACTATTAAGCTGTAGCACTTAGTCTTCACAACATTACTTTCCCCTACCTGCCTGATAAAAACACTATTCAAGAGCTGCTGCACAGGCTGCTAAACAGGCTATGCAGAGAGCCCGGGTGGTTGCCTCTCTCCTTTCCCTCAGTACTTAGAACATACGTGTTTGTAACTATGGCTGGATTTCTTTTTGACTTGTGTTATAGAGTTCATGATCAGGTCTTCATGTATGCAAGGCAATGACTTTATTCTATCTCCCCGAGACCCTTTGTAGAAGTCATGAGCATCTTCATGAGGCTTCAGTACATTTTTGAACACAGACTGGTTATGCTGTCTGCTTGAAATGTTTTTCTCCAACTATTTACTTGCCTTGTTTCACCTTGTCTTTCAGGTCAAGGTTAAATGTCATGAAGTAATTTCTTTAATCTCACATTGATGAACTTACCTGTGGCTTGGTTGCGATGGCTTATTAATTTTAACCACTTATATTATGCCTACTATATTATGCCTACTAAGTAAAAAGGAATATTAAAATAACACATTAATATATATTATAATATGAATAGTTAAAATAAGTTTGAAATGAAATCCTATACTAAAAATTTATGTCTTTAGAAGCAAAATACTCAATGATATTTTCTTTTTCTATTAATGTTAAAAATGGAAAGTGTTATATTGAAGCATATAAAATGGTATACACCATATACCATACGTATAGTGGTATACACAAGTAATATAGGCCATGAGAGGTAGAAGATGCAGAAATATCACTTTAAGTTCAACTCCATCCTAGATAGGAGCAGTCAGCTGGGCTATGAAGAAAGACCCTGTTTTAAATATTAAAGGCTAGGTCTTGAGATCTACCAGAAGAAGGCATCCGATCCTGTTAGAAATGGTTGTTGTGAGCCACTATGTTTTGATGGAAATTGAACTCAGGACCTCTGGAAGAGCAGCCAGTGCTCTTAACTACTGAGCAATCTCTCCAGTTCTGAGGTCTTCAGCACATATATATCAGAGGACTGCCTAGTCTGTCCACAATGGGAGAAACACCTATTTCTCAAGAGGCCCCAGGGAGGTGGGGAGATTTTGTTGGGGGAGAATCCTTTCAGACACTGGAGAGGAGGAAGGTTGATGAGAAACTGTGAGATGGGGAACTGGGATGGCATGGTAATAGCTATATTGTAAATAAATAAAATAATAATAAAATAAAAATAATGTCACCAATAAGCATATTAAGTGAAAATACATGCTCATATATAATTCACATATATTTCTCAAATATGGTGCTTCCCCTGATGTTTATTGACATATCTTTGATAAATATATCCTTGTTTGAGCATTGTTAAATTTATGTTAGGAGAGTCCTGTGAATATATAAGTGCCTTACTTTTCAAGACAGGATCTTGCAGTGGACTGAAACATACCAAGTAGTGTCATCTGACTGGCCAGAAAGCCCGGGTAGTTCTGTCAATACAGTGCTTAGATTTTTAAATATGTGCCCTTATACCTTGATTTTCTTAAATCTTTACTGTTGATATTATAATTATATAATTTGCCCCTTGCTTCCCCCCAAATCCACTTGTATAAGCCTCCTTGCAAATTCACAGGTTATTTTTTCATTAATTGTTACACACACACACACACACACACACACACACACACACACCTGTTAAGTCTGTGTAATGTTAACTTGTACATCTGTTCTGAAACATGTTATACCCATAAAGACCAAACAACTTGACCTTTTCAATCTGAGCTAAGGAAAGGAATAACAAAGCTATGCTAAGATAAACAGGTTGGGGACAAGCTAATGAAGTTTCACCCCTATATTAAGGGACATTTGAGGAAGGAGAAAATAGAAGTCTTCCACAGGAAAGAGCACACCAACTAGTTTTCTGATATAAAAGGGCCTGAATATATTTCTTATAAGCTTAGGTCTTTATACTTGGAAATCAATCACTTTAAGTTCTCTGTAGACCCTTTGTAAATATTTCTTTTTTATTTAATTTTTATTTTCTATATTCTATGTTTACATTCCAAAGGCTTTCCCCTTTCCCAGTTCCCCCCCACCATATGTCCCATAATTCCTCTCCCCCCCCAGCTATTCCCCAATCATTCCCCCAAATGTCTGTCTCAAGAATAATTTCAGGAAGCTAGCACTTCAACCATTTCTAAAATTTTTGTGTCTCTAGCAGTCATCCCATTTTTTCTTTGAAAATTCAGTATGTAGAAACAAACACATTATGAGACATCCTATAAACACCATAATTATGAACATACACATGAAGAGAGAGCAAATCTTAAGGCTTCTAAGGAAGCACTAGTGATGCCAATTTAGTGGACAAAATAGTGTCATTTTTGTTTGCAAGATTCAGAAATTGCTCTGTGACAGTAGATAAAGAAGTCTAATTTTTCCTACTCTGTTCTACAATTTTGTGACTATAATAACATAAGTTTAGATGCCAGGGATATATATTTGAGCCAATCATGTAAGGTTTTTTAAAACTATTTCAGACCATTGCATGCAATAATTGTATAGCATTAAATGTGTTACTATGAAATGAATGTCACTAAAATTGCAGTTATAAAGAATAGGTAAATGAAATCCCACAAGGTGCTATATTTCACATTTAACAAACAGATTCAAAGTATCCTCTAAAGTTCCTGTCCTGGCACAATTCAACTGAGTACAATCCTGTGCAATATTTTTATTTCCTTATGGCTTTTCAATTGGTATGAATATGCTTGTTTTAATACAGGACATGTTTAACATGACAACGACATGTACATACATTTTGTTGAAACTGATAAAATGTTGCAATTATTTTTCTCATGATTATAATGCTTGTAGGTACAAAAACCTGAAGGATTTATATTTGTTGGTACAGTTTACCTTTATGTAATTAGAGATTCAAATTGAACGTGGTAATCACGTCTCTGGACTAAAACTTACAGATATGGGATTTTAACAAAACCTACATAGATATAAGTATAAGGCTCATTTGGTGCATTTGGTAAGTATAAATAAGTGCAAATTCTAATATTTTATCTTGAGAAATGTGTTAATTCTGGCAATCATAATATATCTAAACATAATTTTCATTAACATGTAAAAATATTTATTCTAAAAACACTTATCTTGCGTATAAGTATCATATATATACACATAAGTATATATATATATATACATAAATATATGTGTGTGTATATATATATATATATATATATATAAAATAAAGTTAGCTATTAGGTTAATAGTAATTATTTTAAACCACAGAATCCTAAGTATAAGTACTGTCTGAAATTTCAGGATTACAAATTTTCTCAGTACAGGATAGCAATTCATGTAAAGAAGTAGTGGCTTAAAGTAAAAACAATAAGATTTTAAAGATTTTCAGATTTTTTCTACATTGAGGATTCTAATAGAAAGGAAACAGATGAATTTCATCTGGTCAACTCATGAAATCAGTATAGTGTCCAGTATTGTAAAATTTGACTATTGAGTGTTAGTTCATTTGTTGTAATAACTTCCTTATGTCCAGACCAAGAGTAAATGAAAGTATACTTCATGCAAAGTATGAACTTAGAGACTATTAAATCACATAGGTTTGCAATAAGCATAGTTGAAAGAATGATTATAAAATATATGGACATATCATCAGGGTTCCAAATGATATGGGATGGGTAGTATGTATAAAATCAAAAGGTGAACCAAGCATTATAGTGCATGACTTTTATCCCAGTACCCAATAATCACAGGTAGCCTAAATTCTTTGAGTTTAAGGTCAGGCTGGTCAGCCAACTCTACATAATGAGACCCTCTCTCTCAAAAAAAAAAAAAAGAATCAAAAAAAAATCAAAATACAAAAATAAGGCCATATAGGCTTACATACATTCTCTCTCTCTCTCTCTCTCTCTCTCTCTCTCTCTCTCTCTCTCTCACTCTCTCTCTCTCTCTATCTCTCTCTCTCTCTCTCTCTCTCTCTCTCTCTCTCTCTCTGTCTCTCTCTCTCTCTCTTTCTCTCTCTCTCTCCAGGTATACCTGACTTTTAAGTAGCATTCTATAGTTATTATAATTACTATTCTACAGTATACTAATATTCTATAGTTATGATTATATATCATAATTTTAAAATATAATGATACTTAGAAAATTTCACTACTTTGACAGTACTAACCAATTTACTAGATTTTTATATAAAATACATATATTTACCAGTTATATCTAATGTTTTTGCATCACTTATTAATTTTTGAAGGAACTTTATAGGCACAATAACTCTGCCATCACTGATATTTAACTTGCATACAGATTGAAATATTTCATTGAAACAATGCTTCGAGTAAGATTTTGAGCAACTGTATGGCCTGGGAATAGCAGAAAAGAGGCCCTAAACATACTCTTCCAGTCAACTAGTTGGGGAGTTATACGTTTTTCATATCATTGTTTCATATTTCACTTAAAACAATAAATACATATTCATCTGTTCTGAAGTCTATAGCCATGATATGTATAAATATATTTTGTATTGCTTGTTGTAGTATGTTTGGAAGTACCTCATTGTTGCATCAGATAAATAGTAATTGTTATCTCTATATTCATTAACAATCTAGATTTTATTAAAATAATCACTTGTGGAAGTATATTTGGCCTACATTCCAACCTAACAGGTATGGGTATTTGGTTATATTCCAATCTAGTCCAATATTGTGATGTATATAATAGAAGTAACTTGACCTCATAATATCATGAGAGAAAGAGAAAAATGTATTTCTATAAAATTATAGAGATTGGGGAGTTATAAGATCATAAGACTGGCTGCAAAATGTTAGACTGCTTAAAATGCAAGGACATTAGTACAGATAGATTATAGTATAAAAGTGTTAAAATACGATGAGATGAAATGAAGTGATGGAAGAACAGAGAAGTAATTCAGTATGAAAGGTTTTACATAAAATGGTAAAATTTCTTTTCACTGTGCCATTAGATTATAAATTAGTAAATTCATTATGAAAAATATTTGGAGATTCATCAAAAAATTAAGAATATTGTATACATCTCCCAACTATACATTCAAAATAAACAAATGTCTATGCTAAGTAGACATTCATGTTATTGTTCTTTATAATACTATTCACAATATTTAGATAATAAAAACAACATAAATTCTTATCAGAAATTGGTAGAAAAGATGAGTATGTATGCACAATGGAATAACATGTTGCAATAAAATGAATGGAATGGTGTCATTTGTAACATTATTGATAGAACTGGAGCACATTAAGTTAAATGACATAATATAAACATTAAACAAATGTTACATGGAAAATCACAAAAGATAATCACAGATTTTTGAGAGCAAAATTCTGGCTTCTAGGTTAGATAACTAAATGGAGATATAAGATGAGGTTGTAGGATATAATTGAGTTTGGTGATACAGTAGGATAACTCCATATAACAATAATGTAACTGGAAAGAATTCAGGTATTTCAGGGAAATTTATATCATCAAAATTTGTTTGAGTCAGATATATCTAGTAAAATATAAGCATTACAGAACTTATAAGTATCAAAAATAATACATTGTTATATATCATAAAAACCAATTTTATTAAAATTCAAGCAAAGCTATTAAGGAAGGAAAATATTTAACAACCTAGGGGCAAGATTAGAAGCTAGAAGCTTATGGAAAGTTACAGAGTTATGACTTCAGGGAAATGCTAAAATGTTACTGTAATGCCAGTGACAGCATCAGAAACCACGGATAGGAAACCATAAATACATGTGCTCAAAAACAGAATACAATATTCTTTCCAGTAACACAAATGTCTCAAGAGATGATTTACATACAAAGAATATGAAATTAACTCAAATGACAGCTTATAGATTTAGAAAATGTCAATAATGCTTAAATTTTGGGATTGTATTTAGTAAAATCAACTTTCAAGACATAGTGAGATTTTTATTTTAATCAGATTTTAGACATTCTTAACAAAACAGGTTCATATTCTGCATAATTATAAATAAATCTTTACTTAGCAGTAATGATAACTCACAAAAGACTAAAACTACATTGTAAAGGTCCTGAGAAGTAAAGCAATAATTACTTAATTCTCTTATAATAAAAGATCTGTACTATGTTAGTGTCGCATAATATATATAATGTCCACTAATATAATTTGAAATCATCCCAGACTGAAACAAAGTGACTAGGAAAGCCAAAACCTGGAAAAGTTGAGGCACTAGGACTTTCCCCATTATGTCTATAGAAGCTGTCAGTGAACATTTCAAAGGCCACATGCATAGAAACTGGATTTCAAAATTACTTAGTTTTAGCAGTGTTCACTCCTAGCTAGCTACACTTTGGAACAATGCAAAAGCATAGGAAGAGATCATGCTACCAGCTTAGACAAGGTACTTAATCCAATATGGGCCTCAGATTTCTCATCTGCATACACAGAGAATTATTGCTGTAAGAAATTGGGGACAAATACATATTTTTGTATCTGTCCTGAACTTAACATCAAATAATATCCACTGATGCCTGGAGTTATTATTAAAGGCATTCATTTGATTCTCTCTCTCTCTCTCTCTCTCTCTCTCTCTCTCTCTCTCTCTCTGTGTGTGTGTGTGTGTGTGTGTGTGTGTGTGTGTGTGTGCATGTATGTGGACTTACAGAACTCAATCACACAATTACTCAAGAAAAGATACATGTATCAAGCAACCTAGCCTTTAGTATCCACTCCAGACAAGGAAAATTGTAAACCAATACTATAACATGACATGGTTTGTTATTTTCTCTCAATGAAAGAAATAAAAATAGCTAGTATAATCATTTATATATTTAACATAATACTGTGCTGAATACACAAGTGTGGTAGATGAGGAGAAATGATGCCATATTTTAATATCAAGACGCAAAAAAGTAAAACTAAAATCTTTATTTTCTTTCTCCCTTCCTTGCTTCCTTCATTCCTTCCTGTCTTCCTTCCTTCCTGTCTTCCTTCCTTCCTTCCTGTCTTCCTTCCTTCCTTCCTGTCTTCCTTCCTGTCTTTCTTTCTTCCTTCCTTCCTTTCTTTCTTTCTTTCTTTCTTTCTTTCTTTCTTTCTTTCTTTCTTTCTTTCTTTTCACAAGGTCTCACTATATTCTCTAGCTATCATAAAAATCACTATGTAGACCAGGCTAGCCATGAGGTTTGGAGCCTTTCTCTCCCATGTGTGGAAATCAAAGATGTGTGCTACCACATTCGGCTAAAATTTTTATTCCTCTTTCTTCCTTATGGTCATGCCCAAAAGAGAAAAATGAAAGATGTCTGTATTTGCCTAAATGACTGTTTTTTGAATAATTTATGAAAACTAGGGAAGTCTTTGAGACACAGAAAATGTTATTCTTAAATATTTCATTATTACGGTCATGAAACACTCCCACATATAAGGCATAATTTTGTTGTTTATGTATGAGAAAATATAGTTTGTCCAATTATTTAAGTGATAAGCATTATTTTTATGATTAATAAAAGTCGTTTGAAAACCGAACAGTTGGTAATATCAGGAGTAGAATGTAACCTTTCTTATTGGAACATGATTGGCTATTTCCTACATTATGATTTGGAAGGCACATTAGCCATATCCTGCCTCAAGTATTTTGTGGCTAACAGAACTCAAGTAGAAAGTAATAATCCCTGAATTAAAATGTTTCTTGCTCACTTTAAAATAATTTTTCCTTTATTAATCTGAAAATCTGATATTCTAAATATTAATAATCTAACTCACTCATTTAATTATCAGAAAATTAATATTTTTGAGACATGTTATTTTTTTCCTTCTGGACATATTTACTTTGAACTAAAAATATATCAAATATATTTATAAAATTGTAAAATCCTACTACAAGATTATGACCACTTTAAGCACTATAAAGCAGAACAGGTTATTGTTTAATCTGTGATCAGCAAACATCAAACAAACGGTGCCCCTGAATTATGGTGACATTTGGCAACATGACACTGACTAAATTATTCTTCCATTTCTAAATATTGCTTAATATCTGAAATATAGGCAAGAAGCATTTAAGAGTAGATGTTACATATTTTGCAAACTTAATAATTCAATTGAATTGTGGCTTCCTAGGTAAGCGAATTAGCAGTGTACTTGTATTTAATCAGCCTACATTTTACATAAGTTCAAAATAACTAAGTCCACATGAGCTACAAAAGGTACCTTAAATTTTTAGATGATAAAAATTCAAATTTATTATTTTATCTGTCAACTCATGATGTTTCTCTACTTCAAAGGCTGTTTTATTCAGACTGTGCACATGTACTTTTATCTGTGCATAGCTTTCAAATAATAGCATTACAGAAAGACAAAGCTGATATAGTCACAGTGGTTAGTGGAAAATTGTGGCACACAGAAAACTTTTTCTTTCACATATTATTCCAACATGACATTATGACAGTGAGGTGAGTAAATCCTTGTTGAATTTCATTAAAGTTTATATAACTCAATTCTAACTTAGCTGCACCACACAGCACAGCACAGGCTTAGCAAGCCTGACAGTGTGTGTGTAGGTCACACCTCTATTGCCGGTTATTTTTTGAGATTCACATCGCAGCCCACCATCTCAGTGCAAATAACAAAAGGAATGGATAGACTAGAAAAGACAGAATTCTAAAAATGCAAAGTATTTTATATGTTTAAGGATGTTTCTCTACTTAAATATTCCCAGGGTAAATTTTTCACTTTCATAATAGTTCAGACAATAAAAATATAATCACTATTTGTATTTATGAGGGCATTTCAAACAAGCTTAAATTAGAAAGTAAATGTGGACTATACCTCTCAGGAGCACTTCTACATTTCTTCCACACTTTTACAGTACCAAAAATATGTTATCTTCAGCAAGCAAACTTGGAGCCAATGACTACATCTTTATTTCCATATTTCCTACTATCAGGGGAGGATTAAAAATCTGGAGTGTTATATAAAAAAATTTCAGATGCTTCAAGCTGTTAGTATGATTTGTCTGCCACCTAAATAATCTAAGCAGGAGTTTAAATAGTTCCTTAAATGAAGTTTTCAACTGAGAAAATAATTAACTTTGATTTCAAAGTATGGGTATGGTATAGGGCACAGGATATATATGACAGGAAGTTACAGTGTCTTCATAGTTGCATAGAAAGGAGAAGGGACATAAAAGTGGACATGAAGCAACAGGTCAGTAAAGTTGTGGAATTTGCTTTTGAAATAAATAAGATGGAAGTGAACCTGCAGGGACCACTCTTCTACCAGGCTGTGTGGTAAATGGTGATATTATTCACTCCAGATAGGAAAGTGCTTCTCCCTGAAATAAATATCATTAATAGGACCATGCAGAAGGGAGTCATGAATGGGACACCCAGGAAGTCACATAAAAGCTGAAATTCTCCTACAGTGTATTGCATGAGAAAATACAAACATTACTCAGCCCTTGATTCTAAAGTCTGCAGAAATTTTCTCATACTCATTTTCTTCAATTATAAAAATAATGAAATTTTTTACTATTTTGCACAATAATCACAATTCTCTTCCCTGCTTGAAATTTTGATCAGAAAGTCATTTAGATGGAGCTTAAATATAAACTCCTATATAATTATGAATGGCACAGAGACATGAGGGTTACATGTGAGACAATTGGGTTCATTAATCTTTATCCAAACACTCAACAGACTCTCCAGCTATTGGAAAAACAAATTAACATAATTTGCCTCACACTACCACTCTTACTGCAGAGGCTAATTTTTCTTGTGTACTGCCCTACTAAGCGGGCCTTTTCTGCAGACAACCTGCATGAATGAGGGGAGGAGCTTCAAATATCTGCCTGTGCTTCCCAGGGACATGCCCTCAACCTGGAAAGTAATGAAGGAACCATTAGAGTCTGATGGTACAGGGTTTCTTTTTATTTCCTGATAAAACTATTATGACCAAAAATAGGTCATTTTTCTACATCTTAATGTCCAGACTGTGTAGATTTCAGTATATGATAAAATCGATATTTTCAGTGTTCACTGTGTTAGAAGTCACGTTATTATTTTAACTTAAAATATTAAAAGTCATAAAACATGAACTCATTACTATTAATATATGGGTGAAATAGCAAAAATAAACTTGTTACTTCCAAACAACTCCATATTAAATGATTATACACATATGTTTTAAGTTTCTGATACATGCATTTTTAAACAAAACATTCATCTCTTTGGAAATGCTGGTAACATTCAATGTAAGAAATGATATTAACAAAAATAAAAAATTTACTTCACATGCAACTGTTTATAATATCATGTCCTCTATTATTTGCTTTGGAAATAATATGAATGATAAATTCAGACATTTTTAAATCAAAGCCAACATGATAATCTGTGTATAGAAGTTGCATTTCTTCATTTTGTTAATATTAATCACTATACAGACAACATGCATCTTTTAGCCCTTTATTGCTTTTAATTATAATGTAATTACCTTGTTTCTCCATTCTTTTTCCTCTCTTCAAATCCTCCTATATAACTTTCCATAACTCTCCTTCAAATTCACAACTTCCTTTTTATTACTGTTATTGCATACATATATATGCACATATATGAATATATGTATAGGTATAGATAGATAGATAGATAGATAGATAGATAGATAGATAGATAGATAGATAGATAAAACTAAATATAACTGAGTTGGCCCCTAGAATGTTACTTGTATGTATATTTTCAGGGATGAACAACTTGGCACTAGACAACTAATCAATGTGGTATTTCCTGGAGGGACCACCTCTTCTGTTTCCACCTTTCTTCAGTTGTCTATAGTTATCATGTAAGGTTGAGGCCTTGCAGGCTTTTTTCCATTGACTTTGCCATGTCCTTTGGTATTTCCTAAATTTACTCTTTCAGTTTTGTAGCACATGTGTGTCTGTATGGTGTTTGGGATGTGCACACTACAGTCATTAACATGTGAGACACTGTATATAAAATGCAGAATCACAAGTCTTCCTCTATTACACATTTGCTATTGCTGTTGAGAGTATGTATCTCACTAAACTTGGAGCCCAATGGTTGGCTATATGGGTTGTTAAGTAGTCACAGGAAATTCACTTGTCTTCATTCCACCAACAGTAATCTTACAGATGTGCACTATGAAATCTGCAATTAGTAGATTCTGGATATCACAACTCAGGTCATCTTGCTTGCACAAGATGTAGTTTAGCAAATGAGCTAGTTTTCTAGCCTATATTTAAGATTTTTTAATAAGATTAAATACTAGATTTTGCTTAAGAATTTTAAGCTGATAATATATGTATATTACCTACTGTATTTGTAACAAATAAATATATCACTTTTAAATGGAAATTGATTAAATATCACAGGCCATTTATCTTTCAATCACTATAAAATTTACCAGACAGAAAGGCTAATTCATTCACTTTTAAAGATCTTTAAGGTCATTTTTGTTAATAGAATTTATTAATCCAAACAAATGAAATAGAAGCTTAAAAAAATTATAAAACCTGAAAATTGGTGCTACTCAAAATAATAAAGAATACTCAAGGCACAATTAGCAAGTCAAAAGATTCCCAAGAAGGAAGGAGAGGACCCTGGTCCTGAAAGGACTGGATCCAGTTTTGTAGGAGAGTACCAGAATAGAGCAGAGAAATGGTGGGGTGGTGATTGGGGAATAGGCAGAGGGTGGGGTGGGGTGGAAGAGGACATATGGGACATATGGTGAGGGGGGAACTGGGAAAGGGGAAAGCCTTCAGAATGTAAACAAAGAATATAGAAAATAAAAAAAGAAAAATAAATACCAAAAACAAAAAAAAAACAAAAGATAAAAAAATTATAGAACCTGAAAATTGGTGCTACTCAAAATAATAAAGAACATACATTATAAATATGCTTGAAGATATAGTGTACATAAAAACTTTGAAACTCTCACAAATGATGAATTATATATGTATAAATGCATATATTTCTCTCCACATATGTTTAAATTAGGTTATATAAAGTTATTAAATTCTTGGGAATGATATTTTTATGAAAATTAGTCCTGCATTGTAGTAAAGGAATAAAACATAAGAATTATCATAATCTGAGTATTAGTGTCAATGCCTGTAAAGCAAGATATGTATTTATCTCCGATCAGTTAGCCGTTTTCTTACTAATTTGCATTATCTAAAAATTATATAACCCTTCCCCCATGAGTCCTGCTTCTCAAAAGCGTGTTTTCAGTTAAAATTTTCTTTGCTAACAAACTTGTTACTCTGTTTGAAATAGAAGTAATATGACATTTGATTTCATAGATTTCATATTATTGCTGTACATTATATTTGAAAATACCACGTAGATGAAAATATATGAATTCAGTAAAGAGAAAAATGATCATAAACTATTGTCATATTTTTATGACAGCTACTTGAAGCTGCACAGGAAAAGACCTAGCTATGACCTTAATGATAAAATAAAATTCTTAAATATTGTTACAAATATTAAATATGTACATAGTTACATCTGTATTGATATCTGATATCATATGTTATATGTTTCAACATTTTATGATATATTTAAGCCATATTTAAGTATGTGTTTGTATATGCTAAATGCACAGTATATTTGTAGGACATTATTTAAATACTTGTAAAATATACATTTTGCAATATGAGAGTAAGCTAAATCATATGAGAATTGCTCCATGAGAATCACATAAATTAACCTTATTAGTAAATACTTACATAACTAAAATTTCAATCATATTTAAGGTTCAAACATACTAAGTCTAGTTTAAGCCCCTTATCATTTAGGGCAGCTCTGTAAGTCTTAAAAGCATGGTCTAATCAATTTACCCCCTAGTGGTGAAGTGCTCCTTCTGGGCTTCTCATATGAGCCTTCACTAGAAAGGAAGCATGCACTTCTCAGACCAGGATTGCATCATTCTTATTATCACATATAAATAGATCATATTTTATTCAATCTAAAAGATAAGTTTCTTTTCATTTAAAATGAAATGTGTCTACAAATATAGACTGAGGAGCCTGTATGTACATGCCCAGATCAGCACAAAGAAAAAAGCCTAAAGAAGGGTACACTGGAAATGTATAATATGCAACTCAAAATATTAATCATCTGTACAAGCATTCCTCTCTATACAACAAAGTTACTCTGAAGCAGGATGTTTGAGCATAGCCCACATATTTTCCAAACACCGACTACACGGAGTCTTCCTTTAGAGTTTTCTGCTACTTTCTGTGTCATGATGACCCCTCCTGGTTGAGCTGTTCATTAACTTAGATTCATGGAGTTACAATTTTTCTGCTTTAAAAATTTCTATGTATTAAAAACATAACTATCATGCAGTGTTTCAAAATACAACATAAAACGCATACTTTTCATTATGTGTAAAAATAAAATAAATTTGAAAATCCAAGCTCATCAGTAAATTTAGGTATCATGCATTACTAAATCTCACTTTGGTGTTATAGGGCAACATTTGTTTGTGTTTCAGAGTTTATATTTAAATGTAATAAAACCTTATCTAAACCCAATACATATTTTAATTAAGTTATGAAATAGCAATTAAATGAACCTTAAAGCTCAAAGTGATATTTGTGTTATTCTTCACTGAATCCTAAGTAGTGAAATCTAAGCTCATAATTTTGAAGTAAGAACTTTTGAATCTTTAAACTATACAAATGCAATAAGGGCGTATATAAACTTCTGGATTCAGATGCAGTGAATGGTTCAGATCGACCCGTTTCTATTCACATATACAGAAAGATGAGATACAGAATTCTGGAAGCTATGGGGAAGTAAGGACTCTACTAGGAAAGTGTGACATATTTTAACTTTTAGTAAGTCTGTAAAAACCATGGAAGAAAATTCTGTATTACTATATAGTCATATTTTAGAGTGAAAATTTAAATACCATCAAAATAATTTCTTGATGGCAACTTTAAAATTTCCTTTTAAGTCTGTACAATCAACACAGATTAAAAACAATTCACTTTTTAAGGTTTGTTTGTGTTCTGAGAATGAATTAAAGTTTTAAGTTCACTACAACCTAGTTATCTCTTTTTTTCTTTTCTGTTTTTTTTTTTTCATCCCTATCTTTAAGCACTGCAAAAGAATCTCAGGAAGGATACTTGGAGAATATGTCCAAATACTACTAATCATAGCACTGGCGATGATTGTTGATCCAAACATGCAAAACCTATTTCACGACTGCTCTTAATATTTTATACAGTGGAATAATAATATTAATATTGAAATACAGAGAATGGTAAACATTAATGCATCCACAGAATCTATAAACAGGGGGTGGGTGGGAGGCACAATCATGTGTGAAGGATCTAGAAACTTCTGAACTTATGTATCCTAAGTGGAGACTATTTCACCTTGAACACCAGAGTCCACACTCCTTCACCAATGGACTCACCCAATCTCACAAACAAGGCTGTGTTTAGGAAAAACTGTGGAAAGTGTTACTGAAAACCAGCCCAGCATTTAACTCTTTCCCCGCCGAAGACAACTATACCTTTCTTTTCTTCATACACAGTATGAGTTTCTAAAGCAACACAGAAAATTGGCCAGATCTTCCATTTCTTCTACCCTCCTCCTGACAACCACACATTTTTTAGCAGTTACATCATTTTCTTAAAAACTTTCAGATCATCTTTTTATTATGCCATTGCATTGGCTGTCCCAAGTCCTAGCCTGCATGAGTCATGCTCATTACCCCAAACCACTAAGGAATTAGTGCAGTGTCAGTCCCAATATTTGCCTCACTTTTAAAATACACAAAATCAAGTGTTAAATTGGCATTAACTTTTTTAGGAGAGCAAAGGGTATTAGTAAACGCAGAGGTGCCAAACTGCTTGAAGTATGCTCCTCTTTCTTCCTCAACCAACACAAGTTAAAACCATCAATAAAAATCAAAAACTTATGCTAGTTTTCTGTCCTAAGTAAAATGTAATCATCTCCAGACTGCACTAATAGGTAGCAAGAAACGACTACACTCATCACTCGAACCAAGCAGTTGCGGAGCGATCTTTAAGACTGGGAACAACTTTCCAGAAGCATCCAGCACTATGAAAATCTCCACTGAATAAGCACCTCCTGGGTTTGGAGTTTCTCTGCGGCAGTGGCTACAAACGCGAAGCATCCGACACACAAACACCAGGGGCAAGAATTGAGAAAGCACCTCAGAGTTGGTACCCAGGCGCCCTTACACCAATGCGGCACTGAAGGGGCTCCAATACCGAGCCTGGAGAGGAGAAAGCTACTTACGGAACGTGGAGGGAGCTGTCCAGGCTCTGCAGATGAGGCTGCTGAGAATCCAGAGCGAGAGCGCTGCCCTGCAGCCTGCTCTCAGAGACATCACCATCCTTAGCCTCCGGGTCAGTGGTACTCCAAAAGCTCGCTGCAGAGATGCAGTCTGCCTCTCAGTGAGGTTCTTGAAGGGAACCGGTCTGTCCTCAGATGCGAGAGGAAGCCAAGCTAATCCTGTTTTGCTTCCTCTCCCCTCACCCTCTCCAGGTTCCAGTTCTGGGCTGGCAGCAGCAGGGGAGGCTCAGCCCGGCTTTCCTCTCTCTGTGGGTCTGGTCTCTTGCTCTGCGAGCCAGTGAAATGCCAGGGGAAGAAATTCAAACCGAGAAGGAATAGGAGGGGTGAGGGAGAGGAGGGGACTGACACCTACCCCGCCCTCTCTTCTAGAAAAAAAAACACCAAAGGACGCGTGGGGCGGGGGGGTGGGGGGAGGATCTGGAGAGCACTCAGACCGCAGGAAAGAACCGACAGCGATGGGTCCGGTGATGCTGCTGTTGCCACTGCGGGCGAGCGCTTGGGTGGCCACTGGGCAGCGCGACTCAGAGGGGTTTCCAGTAGGCTGTTAGCTCCCAGGCTGAGATCAAGGATGTGTGGAGCTGAGGCAAGCCCCCGTACACGCTCGGCCTCAGCGTGGCGCGGCACTGAGTCGCATCTCTAGCTGGAGACAGAGAGCTCAGCAGCTACCACCGCAGCCGGGAGCTGGAGACTCTGCTGCCTCCAGCAGCGCCTGCAGACCCGGGCGAGCCTGGCGAAGGGAAGCCTCCCCCCTCTTCCCTTCTTGTTCCCCTCCCCTCCCCAGCCCCTCCTCCTCCTCCTCCTCCTCCTCCTCCTCCTCCTCCTCTTCCTTTTCTTTTCCTACTGCACTCCTCTTGCTGTAACAACCTTTCTGCCCTGCCTTCGTCTGCTTTGGAAGCAAAGGAAAGAAGGAAGCTAGAGGCTCAGGTCCATTATCTGGAGTCGGGGCCAAGGCAGAAGAGATGTGTCTCAGTCTAAGCGGGAGGCGCTGCTGTCCGCGGTGCTGAAGTTGGTGATTTGCTGTGTAATCTAAGAACCCTGCTCCAGACCTGGCTAGTTCCTGACCCAGGCAGCAGTAGGAGGGAAAAACCTCTTGCTGGGATGCTTTCTCTTTGGCTTCTTTCCTCCCCTTCAGATAGAGATGGTACAGGCTCCTGGAGCTTAGAACTCCCAAAAATCACAATCAGGCATCCGAAAGGCAGGTCTCTGAGTGGTCATAACACCAAGTGACAGGTCTAAACATCCTGACTGGCTGGAGCAGAGAGAGATAGGATTGCTCAGATATACCTAATGCAGATGTTTTAAATGTGTAATTAATTCATATATATATATATATATATATATATATATATATATATATATAAGAATATATATATATTATAAGAATATAATATATATATATTATATTCTTATATATTCTTATATTCTTATATATATTACATTCTTCAGACCCATGCTGCTGAGAAAACCACACACCACAAACATAAACAAACTCAATAGGAAAGGTAGAATAAATATGTAGTCAAATGATAATTACTTCTGTGTGATTAGGTGTTGTAAGTATTAATAACTAGGAAGGTCTATACAAGGGATGTTTTCTCTAATCATTTAGATGATTTTAATAAGCCTCAACCTTACACCTCAGCTCCTACATTCTACAGTGATTTGTTTTCCTATCATCCAGCCCAAGTGAAGTACTTGTATTCTTTTCTTCCCAAAGAATCAATCCTTTCACTGACTTTACTGACACAATTAAGAATTACAGATCTTCTAAATACCTAATGATGTTTTGGGAGGATTGAGGAGGAGTAAACATGTCTTTCAGAGTTATGTAATAAATATACATTTGCCTTTTGTAAAAAATAATTTTTGTGATGATTTCCCCACTCCCAAAATAGATTCTTAATTTCAATATTATGCTTATGTCTTAGAGATGTCTACTGTAAACAGAACTATGTGTTCTCTACATAATCAGTATGGTGTTAAAGGGCCTGATTCAGCATTAATTTAAGGCTTTTCTTTTTTCTTATTGATTTTAAGTTCTAGTAAGAACTACTGATTTGGTAAGTTCTGTAAAAGTAAAATCCACACAGTTGGCCAATTGTGGGGAGAAACAATATTATGCCTCAGGTTATAAACAATCTTTCTTATCATAAAATGGGGTCTGTGCAAATAAGAAAATGTCTTTTTTTCTGTTTGAATTTCCAGATTCTCATAAGTCCATGGACATATCCAACAATTCTGTATACAAATTTCATCAACCAATTACAAGAGCTCAAAGGAACAAAACATGAGAAACATGTTGTCAAAGAGCATGACTTTCTACAAAAGTCAATTGTTTAAGTATGTTCTTCAATTTTAATGAATGTATTAGGTGCCAACAATGTGCTTCTAACTACTTTATGTAAAATAAAAGAAAAAGGGAACACTTGCAAGTATCATATTTTTGAGTACTTCAATGTATGTCTTTCAAGATGACAACAAATAGATTTGTAACTAATATATATCTTATAATACTGAGTAAAACCAGCTTCAACAGATATTATTTAGTTAATTGTTTCCTAATGTAAAATAGTTTTCTCTAAAATAATTCTAATCAGTTTATCGTCATTTCCTTGAATGACCAAAGTCAAACAAAACATAAAATAATACATTGTTTTTTTTAATAGGTACAGACCAAACCATATCATTTTCATGCAATATAACAGGGACTGGTTTTATGTGTGACCAATGAAGTTGCAAAATGCATTGAGTATCAGCATGAACAATGTCACATGATTTGCAGCACAACTATTTTTGCTTCTCAATCTTTCTAGCTGGATCTTAATATGAGGAGCCACATACAAAATATTGAAAGCAATAATACTTCAATAGTGGTTCCTTGGATGCTAATGAGCCATTATTATTTTTCTCACCATTTTATTATTGAAATCACAGTAAAGTAATTTTATGTCCGTTAGTGAGAAAGTTGAAAACTCTAGTTTATTTGCCTTGGTAAGATACTGATAATATAAGTGAAGGGCATTCAATAGCTCTGCTAATGGCTATTATATATAACCATATTTCAGACAGTGGAGTCTGGTCAGTGTTTCTGTTTGAAAATGATTGAATGTATTTGACAATGATCTTAAATGTCACATTATCTGGAAATAATGTACATCAAATCTTGAGGCTAGTAAAACTCTGGACAATTGCATACACTGAGAAAATAAGGCCATAGTTGAAAAAGAAGGAAGGTAAATTGTGATATCTTTGAGAAAGAAAGATTAGTTCCTTTCAATTATTATGAACAAGTACTTCACAAAACAACTTGACAGAAGAAAAATACATTTAAGCTCCGGGTTTCTAAGATGTCAGTTCAACATGATGAAGATCTGGTAGAATGTCATGAATATATCTGTTGGTGAAAAGAGTGAAATTGCTAAGTTTGTTTGTCTTAGTCATATACTGATAATATGATTGAAGAGTTTTCAATATCCCTACTGATTTCTATTATATAGGAATATATTTTGAAACCCACTAAAGTTGTAGTTAACTGGTAAAAGAGCTAAAATAATTGACCTCTAACACTATCTTTTAGTGAAAAACTTTATTGAATGGAGCACTGAAAATCATAGTCACCTTTCACAGACAAATAAGTCTTGGAATTCCCATAAAATACACTTTTGTTTTTGGAGTACAGATGGCTCAACTCAGGCTTTTGGTGGTATATGATGATTAATATTAAAATTATAGTTAGGAAGACTCACAGAGAAGAATGTACAAACTTGAAATTGTCAAAAAAGAACTTTTGTTCTTTTTTGTGGGTGCTTCAAGTTTATTGAAAACATTTATATCAATTTTTACTTCTTTATCCTTTCTTTGGCGATTACTATCTATGCAGATTTATTTATCCCACCTTTTCTCATTTAATTTAATATTCTTCTCTGTATTCAACTTTATTTAAATCCCTTTCCATCTCAGTGCATAAGCATACTCTCAAGCAATATTGTATTTGTTCAGAGGCCTTGGTCTGAGTTATGTGTTATGCACTAGGCTGTGTAGGCTTATATTTTTTTATTTTTTATTAGATATATTCTCTATTTACATTTCATTTTCCTTTTTCTGGTTCCCTGCCCCCCAAAGGTCCCCCATGCCCTTTTCCCTCCCCCTGTTCCCCTATCCACTCTTTCCCACATCCCTGTTCTGGTATTCCCTTACACTGATGCTTTGAGCCTTTCCAGAACCAGGGTCCATTCCTTTCTTCTTTTTGGACATCATTTGGTATGTGGATTGTGTCTTTGGTGTCCCAAGATTCTAGGCTAACATCCCCTTATCAGTGATTTCATACCATGGGTATTCTTTGAGACTGGTATACCTCACTTAGTATGATGTTCGCCAGATCCATCCATTTCTCTAAGAATTTCATGAATTCATTGTTTCTAATGGCTGAATAGTACTCCATTATGTATATATGCCACATTTTTAAATCCATTCTTCCATTGAGGGGCATGACAAATGTCTAGTGATATTTGAGGCAAACACTTGAAAAATGTTTTGATGACATCAATGAGAGGAGAGGCCCCTGGTCCTGGGAAGGCTTGATGCCCCAGTGTAGGGGAATGCCAGGGCAGGGAGGCAGAAGTGAGTGGTTGAAGGAGCACCCGCACAGAAGCAGGAAGGGAGAGGATGGGATGGGGGATTCTGGAGGGGAAACCTGGAAAGGGAATAACATTTAAAATGTAAATAATTAAAATATCCAATAAAAAGAGAAACAAACAAAAAAAGAAAACCTCACACATAATTTCTCAAAGTATTGATCAATTAGATGTTTAACACCAATTAAGACATTGTAGTCAGGAAAGATATTCAATGCATGTATAAGAATATACTTGCAAATAGTCAGTCTTATGAGCCTGTAGGAGAAGCAGGTATAAAAGCAATATTCAATGTTACCCTTTTGCAATTAATGTTGCAATTGAAATAAAATTACAGTACTTTACTTTTTTATTTTCTCCTTCTAAATTTCCATGGCCCCTTTCTTCAACCCATTTATTCCTGAATGTTTGATCCCTCTAAATTGATGTCTCCTGACTCTTTGATTTACACACAGACACAGGCACACACACACACACACACACACACACACACACACACGAAAAAATACCTCTGCCAAGTCCATTTCTGTTGTTTATATATGATCTCCAGAATGAACAAAAAGAGCATTATCTTTACGAAAGGCTGATTTTTCCTCTTTGGATGTCATTAGTCACCTAAAACTCTGTCGAGGGGTTAGAACCCCATGATATTTTCCCTATTCTGTGTTAGCATTTCTCTTGATACTCTGTGTTCAAATCCTGTTTAGGCTGACATTTCTAGGGGATTTAGTGTCACAACCAACTTTCTGGCCTCTGAATCTTACAGTCATTCCATCTTGTCTTCTGAGGTGTTTCCTGAGCCTTAGAGTCAGGATTTGTATTGTAGTACTCTATGCAGATGGTCTCCCCATGTTTTTGTTTTGTTTTGTTTTATTTTATAAATTTCTATGTCCAGCCCAGTTGCACTTTTCTGTAATGGTCTCTATTTTCTTTCTTTTTTTTAAAATATATATATATGTATATATATATATATATATATATATATATATATATATATATATATATTATTTTCAATATTCTTTGTTTACATTCCAAAGGCTTTCCTCTTTCCCAGTTACCCCCCACCATATGTCCCATAATTCCTCTCCCCCCCATGATATTGCCCACTCTTCCCCCCCCCACGATTTCTCTGTTCTGGGTCTACAATACTGTATCCAATCTTTACAGGCCCAGGGTCCTCTCTTTTTTTTCTTCTTGAGAGTCATTTGACTTGCTAATTGTGCCTTGAGTATTTAGGGCTTCTGGGCTCATTAATGTCCACTTATCAGTGATTGCATTTCGTGTGTATTCTTTTGTGATTGGGTTAGCTCACTTAGGATGATAGTTTCCAGATCTAACCATTTACATACAAATTGCATGAATTCATTATTTTTAATTGCTGAGTAGTACTCCATTGTATAAATATACCACATTTTCTGTATCCATTCCTCTTTTGAGGGATATCTGGGCTCCTTCCAATTTCTGGCTATTATAAACAAGGCTGCTATAAAGATAGTGGAGCATGTGTCTTTGTTGTATGCAGAGGAATCCTCTGGGTATATGCCCAGGAGTGGTATGCCAGGGTCCTCTGGGAGTGGCATGCCCAATTTTCTGAGGAACCGCCACACTGATTTCCAGAGTGGTTTTACCATTTTGCAATCCCACCAACAGTGGAGGAATGTTCCTCTTTCTCCACATCCTCGCCAGCACTTGTTGTCTCTCGAGTTTTTAATCTTAGCCATTCTGACTGGAGTGAGGTGGAATCTCAGGGTTGTTTTGATTTGCATTTCCCTGATGACTAATGATGTTGAACATCTCTTAAGGTGTTTCTCGGATATCCGAATTTCTTCTGGTGAAAATTCTTTGTTTAGCTCTGAACCCCATTTTTTGATAGGGTTATTTGGTTCTTTGGGGTCTAACTTCGTGAGTTCATTGTATATATTGGATATTAGCCCTGTGTCAGATGTGGGGTTGGTGAAGATCATTTCCCACGTTGTTGGTTGCCGTTTTGTCCTTCTGACAGTGTCCTTTGCCTTACAGAAACTTTGTAATTTTATGAGGTCCCATTTGTCAATTCTTGATCTTAGAGCATAAGCTATTGGTGTTCTGTTCAGGAACTTTACCCCTGTGCCCATGTCCTCCAGGGTCTTCCCAAGTTTCTTTTCTAATAGTTTCAGTGTGTCTGGTTTTATGTGGAGGTCCTTGATCCACTTGGAGTTGATCTTAGTACAAGGAGATAAGAGTGGGTCAATTCGCATTCTTCTGCATGTTGACCTCCAGTTGAACCAGCACCATTTGTTGAAAAGACTATCTTTTTTCCACCGGATGGTTGTGGCTCCTTTATCAAAGATCAAGTGACCATAAGTCTGTGGGTTTATTTCTGGGTCTTCAATCCTATTCCATTGATCTACCTGCCTGTTGCTGTACCAATACCATGCAGTTTTTAACACAATTGCTCTGTAGTACTGCTTGAGGTCAGGGATATTGATTCCCCCAGAAGTCCTTTTATTGTTGAGAATAGTTTTAGCTATCCTGGGTTTTTTGTTGCTCCAGATGAATTTGAGAATTGCTCTTTCTAGATCTATGAGGAATTGATTTGGGATTTTGATGGGGATTGCATTGAATCTGTAGATTGCTTTTGGCAAGATGGCCATTTTTACTATATTGATCCTGCCAATCCAGGAGCAAGAAATATTTTTCCATCTTCTGAGGTCTTCTTCGATTTCTTTCTTCAGGGACTTGAAGTTCCTGTCATACAGATATTTCACTTGTTTGGTTAGAGTTACGCCAAGGTACTTTATGTTGTTTGTGGCTATTGTGAAGGGTGTTATTTCCCTAACTTCTTTCTCAGCCTGCTTGTCCTTTGAGTACAAGAAGGCTACTTATGTGCTTGAGTTAATTTTATAACCAGCCACCTTGCTGAAGTTGTTTATCAGCTGTAGAAGTTCTCTGGTGGAGTTTTTTGGATCGCTTAAGTAGACTATCATATCATCTGCAAATAATGATACTTTGACTTCTTCCTTTCCAATTTGTATCCCTTTGACTTCCTTATGTTGTCTAATTGCTCTTGCTAGAACTTCAAGTACTATATTGAAAAGATATGGAGAGAGAGGGCAGCCTTGTCTAGTCCCTGATTTTAGTGGGATTGCTTCAAGTTTCTCTCCATTTATTTTGATGTTGGCTACTGGTTTGCTGTAGATTGCTTTTACTATGTTTAGGTATGGGCCTTGAATTCCTGCTCTTTCCAAGACTTTTAGCATGAAAGGATGCTGAATTTTGTCAAATGCTTTTTCAGCATCTAATGAGATGACCATGTGGTTTATTTCTTTTAGTTTGTTTATGTAGTGGATTACATTGATGGATTTCTGTATATTGAACCATCCCTGCATTCCTGGAATGAAGCCTACTTGATCATGGTGAATGATCGTTTTGATGTGCTCTTGGATTCTGTTGGCAAGAATTTTATTTAGTATTTTTGCATCAGTATTCATAAGAGAATTTGGCCTGTAGTTCTCTTTCTTTGTTGGATCTTTTTGTGGTTTAGATATCAGCGTAATTGTGGTTTCAAAGAACGAGTTGGGCAGTGTCCCTTCTGTCTCTATTTTGTGGAATAGTTTGAAGAGTATTGGTGTTAAGTCTTCTTTGAAGATCTGGTAGAATTCTGCACTAAAACCATCTGTTCCCGTACTTTTTTGGTTGGGAGGCTTTCTATAACCCCTTCTATTTCTTTAAGGGTTATGGGACTGTTTAGCTGGTCTACTTGATGCTGATTTAATTTTGGTATTTGGTATCTGTCTAGGAAATTGTCCATTTCCTCCAGATTCTCCAGTTGTTTTGAGTATAGGCCTTTGTAGTAGGATCTGATGATCTTTTGAATATTCCTCTGTTTCTGTTGTTATATCCCCCTTTTCATTTTTAATTTTGTTAATTTGGATACTATCTCTGTGCCCTTTGGTTAGTCTAGCTAAGGGTTTATCTATCTTGTTGATTTTCTCGAAGAACCAGCTCTTGGTTTTGTTGATTCTTTGTATGGTTCTCTTTGTTTCTGATTGATTGATTTCAGCCCTTAGTTTGATGATTTCCTCTCTTCTACTCCTCCTGGGTGAGTTAGCTTCTTTTTTGTTCCAGGGCCTTCAGGTGTGCTGTTAAGTTGCTAGTGTATGCTCTCTCCAGTTTCTTTTTGGAGGCACTCAGGGCTATGAGTTTTCCTCTTAGCACTGCTTTCATTGTATCCCAGAGATTTGGGTAGGTCATACCTTCATTTTCATTGAAGTCTAAAAAGTCTTTGATTTCTTTCTTTATTTCTTCCTTGACCAGGGTGTCATTGAGTAGAGTATTGTTCAGTTTCCATGTGTATGTGGGCTTTCTGTTGTTCTTCTTGCTATTGAAGACCACTTTTGCTCCATAGTGATCCAATAGGAGACATGGGATTAGTTCGGTCTTCTTGTATTTGTTGAGGTCTGTCTTGTGACCAATTATATGATCAATTTTTGAGAAGGTACCGTGCGGTGCTGAGAAAAAGGTATACTCTTTTGTTTTAGGATGGAATGTTCTATATATATCTGTTAAATCCAATTGGTCCAAAGCTTCAATTAGTTTCACTGTGTCCCTGTTTAGTTTCTGCTTTCCTGATCAGTCCATTGAGGAGAGTGGAGTGTTGAAGTCACCTACAATCATTGTGTTAGGTGCGATGTGTGCTTTAAGCTTTAGTAAAGTTTCTTTTAAGAATGAGGGTGCCCTTACATTTGGCGCATAGATGTTCAGTATTGAGAATTCTTCTTGGTGGATTTTCCCTTTGACAAGCAGGAAGTGACCTTCTGTGTCTCTTTTGATGACTTTAGGTGGAAAGTCAATTTTATCTGATATTAGAATGGCTACTCCGGCTTGTTTCCTGGGACCATTTGCTTGTAAAACTGTCTTCCAGCCTTTTACTCTAAGGTGGTGTTTGTCTTTGACACTGAGATGTGTTTCCTGTATGCAGCAAAATGTAGGGTCCTGTTTCTGTATCCAGTCTGTTAGTCTGTGTCTTTTGATTGGGGAATTGAGTCCATTGATATTAAGAGTAAGGAATAGTAATTATTACTTCCTGACATTTTGGGCATTATTATTATTATTATTATTTTTTATATATGAGTGGTTATCTTCTTTTGGGTTGGATGAGATGGGGTTTCTATCTTGTTTCTTCTGGGGTGTTGTTTCCCCCTTTGTGTTGGTATTTTTCCCCTATTATCCTTTGTAGGGCTGGGTTTGTAGATAAGTATCTTGCAAATTTGGTTTTGTCGTGGAATATCTTGGTTTCCCCATCTATGGCAATTGAGAGTTTTGCTGGGTCTAGTAGTCTTGGCTGAAGTTTGTGTTCTCTTAGGGTCTGCATGAGGTCTGCCCAGGATCTTCTAGCTTTCATGGTCTCAGGTGAGAAGTCTGGTGTAATTCTGATAGGTCTTCCTTTATATGTTACTTGTCCTTTTTCTCTTACTGCCTTTAATATTCTTTCTTTGTTTAGTACATTTGGGGTTTTGATTATTATGTGACGGTAAGTATTTCTGTTCTGGTCCAGTCTATTTGGGGTTCTATAGGCTTCTTGTATATTCATGGGCATCTCTCTCTTTAGGTTGGGGAAGTTTTCTTCCATAATTTTGTAGAAGATATTTGCTGGCCCTTTAAGTTGTAGATCTTCATTCTCATCTATCCCTATAATCCTTAGGTTTGGTCGTCTCATTGTGTCCTGGATTTCCTGAATGTTTTGGGTTACCAGCTTTTTGCATTTTGCATTTTCTTTAATTGTTGAATCCATGGTTCCTATGGTATCTTCAGCATCTGAGATTCTGTCTTCTATCTCTTGTATTCTATTGTTGATATTTGCATCTATGACTCCTGATTTCTTTCCAAGGTTTTCTATCTCCAATGTTGTCTCCCTTTGCGATTGCTTAGTTGTTTCTACTTCTGTTTTTAGATTTTGTATGGTTTTGCTCAGATCTTTCAGTTGCTTGTTTGTGTTTTCCTGTAATTCTTTAAGGGATTTTTGTGTTTCCTCTTTTATGACTTCTACTAGTTGACCCATGTTCTCTTGTATTTCTTTAAGTGATTTTTGTTTCTCCCCCTTATTGGGATTCATTTTTTGCTCTATATTCTCCTGGATTTCTTTAAGTGATTTTTGTGTCCGCCTTGTATGGGCTTCTAGTTTTTGATCTATTTTCTCCTCTATTACTTTAAGAAATTTATCTAAGTGATCCTCAATCTGCATCTTTACCAGTGATTTTAGATCTGAGTCTTGTTTTTCTGGTGTGTTGAGATATCTGGGATTTAATTGTGTTTGCCTTGCAATGGCTTCTAGCTTTTGATCTATTTTCTCATGTATTACTTTAAGAGATTTATCTAAGTGTTCCTCTATCAGCATCCTGACCAGTGATTTTAGATCTGAGTCTTGTTTTTCTGGTGTTTCGGGGTATCCAATATTTATTGCTGTCGGGGAACTGGGTTCGGATGCCGCCATACTGCCTTGATTTTTTTTAGTAGTGATCTTACGTTTGCCTTTTGCCATCTGGTTAACTCTGGTGTTAGTTGGTCCTGTAGATACTAGCTGGTGCTTGACCCTCCTGTGGGGTTGTAAGGCTATTTCCCAGCGACTGGGATACCTGAATCACTGTCCTGCAGGGCTCTTGCTCACAGATTGCTGACAGGTGGCCTGAGTCCCCCGAGGTCTTAAACTCAGGATATCCCAGGTACTTGGTTCTGCCTGTTGGGCGGCTGCTCTGCACTGCTCCTGCGCAGGGTTTGCTGTCTGATATCCTGTTTCCCCAGGGGTCTTAAAGTTGGGCTATCTCAGTTATCTGGTTCTGCATGCTGGTCCCAAGCTGCTGGGAAGCTGGCTGGGTCCAGTTTCCGGCTTCCCTGCCACCGGCTGGATGGGAGGCTGGTTCCGCCTCCGGCTGGGTCTGGGCACCTGGCACGCTGGCTGACTCTGGCTTCCCCACCACCAGCTGGATGGGAAGATGCATGCAATATGGCAGCTGCCTGCAGGGAGCTCAGGGTCCGCCCCGCGAGTGCAGAGCGCAGCCGCTACTCTGTGCCCAACTCCTGCTCCAGGCCTGAGTCCCGGAAGGTCTTAAGCTCGGGCTGTCTCGGGTACCTGGTTCAGCCACTGGCTGGGTCTGAGCACCTGGCACGCTGGTTGGGTTCCGCTTCCCCACCACCAGCTGGGTGGGAAGCTGCAGGCAATATGGCAGCTGCCTGCAGGGAGCTCTGGGTCTGCCCAGGGAGTGCAGAGCGCAGCCGCTACTCTGTGCCCAACTCCCACTCCAGGCCTGAGTGCCCGAAGGTCTTAAGCGTGGGCTGTCTCGGGTACCTGGTTCCGCCGCCGGCTGGGTCTGAGTACCTGGTACGCTGGTTGGGTCCGGCTTCCCCACCACCAGCTGGGTGGGAAGCTGCAGGCAATATCGGTCTCTATTTTCTATAAAGAAAACCTTTTTTTGCTGGTTAAAACTACAATTATCTATGTATATAATTTATAAGTATGAAAGTGCAGTAGGGTGTTCCAATCTACCAAAGTGTATATATTGGGTTTCCTCCTAATATCCAAGGCCTTGATGATCCCAGATAATCAGCATACAAGGGCAGTATCATTTCTGTCCTGTTATGTCACCCTTAAGTCTTGTTAGTTATAGACCTTTAGAGATTTCTTGCTATGATGGCAATTCCCGTGGTTCATAGGCATCACAGCTTGTTAGAATTATTGACTGATTCATTCTCCTGACAGCTTTCAGAATACTTTCTGGTACTATGGAAGGTAGAGTGCAGGAAAGAGGTTGTCAGGTCTGATCTAGTTCCAACCATCAAAGACCCAAGTCCTAAGTGTGTGATGTCTTGCCTCTTAGAGTCAATTGAATAGAATAATAGACATTTCTTGTGTTAATTTAAGAGCTATTTGAGTTATGCCACCAACAACTACCACAAAAAAATTCTCATTTATGGTATTGTGTTGGTTAGATTTTATTTTATTAATGATTGCATGTATGAACCTTTTGTGGGAATATGAACACATATGCAGGATCTTTCTGGCCTGCAGAGGGCAGAAAAGAGTATCATATCCCTTGATCTGTAGTTACAAGCAGTTGTGAGCTAACAGATAAATGTGCTGCTGACTGAACTCGGGTTCTCTGCAAAAGCAGCAAGTGCTCTGAACACCTGGCTCATCTCTTCATTCCCTAATCTAATCTATTAGTTTGTTGCTGTCAAAAGGTCCAGCTTTAATTTGCTTAAACTGTGACATTAAGTAAAGTGAGATATATTATTTCAGTATAACTACATTTTGAGAGTAGCAATTAAAAATATGAGTTTTTCAGCAACTTGGAGGTTTGGTTTTGCCAAATCTAACTTACAATTTATGATGTGATTTTCTTTTAAAATCTTCAATTACTTGATTATGTCATATAGGAATAAAAATGTATGTCTCAGATAGAAATCTATAGCAGTGAAAATACAATATTTGATTTCCTTTTATAGAAGAAGGGCTTGCTGAATTGAGTGCATGAAGAATATATATAGAAAAATTCATATATTTTACATGTTAAAATGTGACAATTTGCAATATTGTTATTTAGAGGAGGGAGAATCATTATTAAGAATTTCATTATAATTGAGTGACAATTATTCTTTAAATTATTTTTTCTCAGTCTAGGCAAAATGTAACATAGGAAGAAAGGAATCAAGAAAAAACAAGAATAACAAAATAAGAAAATGGAACAAAACAATCAAGCATATATCTATAAACTGGTATCTTATAATTGTTATAACACCACCATTTCATGACATGGTGAATATCAAAAGTTTAATAAAATTTTTATTTAAAATAAGAACACATTTTATTTTTTAATTTAAATAACATTTCAAGCAAATTTAATTTCTGTGGTCTTATTTTGGCTTTAAAACCAGAGCTTTATGTATATGAGGTAAAAATTTAAATTTACAAACACCTAGAAATGTTTGCCAAAAGCCTGAAGAGATACAGGTTACTAAACACTGTGCTAAAGGTGCAATAACAGCTGAATAAAATACATAGTAAACACATTGTTCTGAATGTTGTTATGACACAGACTTTAAAGGGTAAGTGTTTGGGCAGGAAATAGCTAATTGTGGATGGTTTTGTTTGAGAGTTCCGTGTTGAGTCTCTGAACAATCCTCTGAATGATATGATACACATGTCCTATCTTAATTTTCCCAACTATATGTTAGATAGATATTTTCTCTCATAAAATTGGGCTATTCTGAGGATATACTGTAATTTTGTGTAAAATACCTTGTGTATTATAAATGTTTTCCAAATGTTAGTTATTATATTATCTTGATTAATGAACACGAAGAAATGAAAAGAAGTATGTCCTAGAACCCCATGTTTATTCTTTTGCAAATTCACTCTGAAAGTTTTGAATAAAAATAAGCCTATCTATGTCAAAAATTATCAAAAAATTGTCTTGAGAAGAAATGTTTATATACTGTTGTTAAAGTCGTAGGAAAAGGAAGATAAATGTATATTGATATACTATTCTGAAATCTGTTTAACATTCAAGATTACTGTGAGAAAATATGGTTCTACCAAGACAGAAGGCATGGTGTCTTGTGTGTCAGGTAAAATTTTGGCTTGCAAACTTCAATTCCCTCAAATGGTTTTGAAATAGTAGAGTTTTGATATACTCTACTGTTTAATAATGCTACTTCACTGAGACTAGAACAAAGGTATGGATACACTACTTTTTTTCAACAAGGCTAACTCATACTGTAAAGCAATATTTCAAATGGGCAGAAGAAGACCAAGACTGATTTCATATTTAAAGGTTAGTAATAAAGAGGAAGAGTCAGGCCATATGAGATCTCTACCTCCAAGGCTGTATTCAAGTCTCTTCCATAAATGACCAAGGCTCAAAACTGTTGACATCTTATTTAGTCAATATGTCTGCTCTTGTAGAGTCCTCAATAGAACAGGAACTGCTATAAAATGAGTAGTTTGTATTTAATGTATTTTATCACCAAATGTACATTTTAGTGAAAAATATTATGACTCACACTTATGTGGTTATTTTTGTTTAGGTAAGAAAATTTTGTATGTAAGAGGTTAAGGAATTTAAGATATGAAATACGTACCTCTTAATTTTGTAGACTCTGTCCTTTAGATTGAATAAAGCCAAATTTGATGAAATTTGTGTGCAGTTTGTGTCCTCTGAATGAACTAACCAAGTTGTAGTAATATTTTAGGCTTAATTTAAAGATTCATGGTTGTATAGTTTTTAAACATTATATAATATTTGATATAGACTTTACTGGACAGAAATGTTTAATAAAATTTATTTTTCTAGTGATGTCATGATTGTAAATACTACATCACAGGAAATACTACTGATGATTTTTCCTCAAGAAGATGCCTCTTATTGCAGAGGAATAGTTTGAGTTCATAAAAGTTAATTGTGTATTACTTAATGTTATCTTTATGTGAACAATGTTAGCAAAAGATTAAAGAGAAAGATGGACAAGGTGAATTGAATGGAAACAAAGATCCAAAAGCCAGATATAGAAAATGAAAGTTGTGTGCAAAGAACAGTACTAAATAAAATTTGATTTGTTAGTGAGAGGTAGAGGAAGCCAGAGCAATTACTAGGACAAACCCACCGCCTCTGGTCTGATTAGGAGAGCACTGCAGATGCTTATGCTTGCTGCCAAGGAATCTTCTCTCACATAGTGCTCTTATTCTAAGTTTGAAAACAAACAAGCAAACAAACAAACAACTCTCCAGGTAAGTTTAAATAGACAACCATGGATCTTATGTAGACATCTATAAACAAATCACAGTGCAGCTGTCTTTGAGAATAAACAAGTTTGATTATTTTGGCACATCCTAGGCAAAGCCCAATCAGTGTGAGGATAGACAACTCAAGAAAACATCAATAGTTAAGAAAAACTAAAAAAAAATCACTTTTAACAAGTATGTTAAAAACCACTCTTCATAAAAGTTACCTTTATTCCCCCAAAGTAATTGGCATCTCCAAGGCTTATTGATGAATTGATGAACAAACTCACCCTCTCGAGGGCTTTCTGAATTTTGGCTGGCAGGTTCAAGTCAGATGTTCTGGCTCAACCTCCTCAAACCTTAGTGTCTGAAACAGGCTGCTCTCAGCTTCTGATCTTTTGCTCTGCTTGACCTCAAGTTCTAATAATCTGTTCCAATTGGGCGGTTCGTTATTCTTTGGCTTCAACTGCCTCTGCTCACCTACATTGAACCGCCCAAACTCAAGCCCAAAAGCACTGACTCCCAACTTCTTAAGTCTGAACTGTACCTAACTGATTGACTTGAACTCAACTGACTGAAGGAACTCAGAGCTGCATGCCTCTGTCTCCTGAGTGCTGTGAATAATGCTGAGCACCACCCCACCTTGGCCTAAGCTTTTCTTTACCTAAAATTTGCTCTGTACTGGGCCTTGGTCTCAGTGATGTGCTTGCTTCTGTCTCCTGGGATTAAGGGCATATGTGTATTAGAGCTGGATCTAGACACAGAAATACTTTTGGTGTGATCCCTTGCCAAAGTGGCAATGTTACTGACATAAACTTTGACTACACACTCTTATGGAGGATAAGGGTTTGGTCTGGGTTTTTGGACTAGTATAATGAACAACCCAAAATGTATGGCTTACAAACTACAAGAATTTATTGTTCATTCTTCAGTGATCTCTTGGAAGATTTAGGTTTTTTGTGAGTGCTCATTCTACATAAACCCTTCTCTCTAGCTCTGCCTTTACATGGAATGACAAAATTGTTCTTTCCATGAACATCATGGCTTAACAGCTTCACAACATAAAGATTATTAAGCATAGTTTTGTTTTCACTCCATCTGGGAAGTTAAAATATTTAATTCTATCTACATATTCTTTTACCACATCTATAATTTACAGTGGTGAAAGAAGATGGTAGATAAGCCTCTGAGGTAATAATTTCTATTTAAACACTGTAAGCTAGTTTGCACACTTGCTGCCAAACATTTTGAGATAGCTGCCATAATTTAACGTGTTTCTAATTCCATGTAAGAATACACTTATTCACCTGGCAATAGGAAGCCAAGAGGCCCATTTAGTAATACAGATTTAATGATAATTATAAAACTTGGAGTTGTCCTTTATGTCAACTACATAAAACCAATAATAAATTCCTTTAGTTTGAACTATGAGACGATTACAATCATAAAGTCCAGAAATGGCTTTATTCTTATATAGCAAATCAATATGTTTAATTCTTTTTAAAATATTTTTTCTCTTGAATATAAAAACATTAAAGTCACTATAAAATATGGCAAGTCTAGAATTCATCTATCTGTTATTGTAATTTAATGATAATAAGGTAGTTTATGTGATGATATAATAATTGATTATATCTCAGTCTACAGAACACACTGCTTCATAACCATTTAATAAGGAAATAGAAGAGCAGGGAAGATGGCTTTTATGTACTATTCTTAAATTTTTGCTTGTTTGTTTTTCATATTTATTAGTTCCCACTCTTGTTTTGGTATGCTGAATATAGTGAACATAATATTTTTTCTTTAACAACTTGATAATCTGACAATTATTTGCCTCTCTTTTTTATTACATTATTTAATGTATTTACACTTCAAATGTTGCTCCCCTCCCCAGTCTCCTCTCCCAAAGTTCTTCACACCATCTGCCCACCCCTTTGCATCTGAGAGAGTGCTCCCTCACCCACCTACCAACCTGCACCCCTCACATAGACAACCCACCTTACCACACCTCAGCATCCCCCTTCCCTGGGACATTAAATCTCTATAGGATTAGGCATATCCTCTCCCACTGAGGCCAGACCAGGCAGTCCTTTGCTATAGTCTGGGCAACAGACTAGCCCATATATGCTCTTTGGTTGGTAGCCTAGTCTCTTGGAGTTCTGAGGGGCTTAGGTTAGTTGATACTGATGTTCTTCCTATTGGGTTGCCATCCCTTTTAGGTCTTCAATCCTTCCCCTAAGTCTTCCATAGAAGTCATAACCTCAGTCCAATGATTGGCTGTAAGTATCTGCATCTGTCTCAGCAAGCTGCTGGTAGAAGCTCTCAGAGGACAACCGTGCTAGACTCCAATCTGCAAGTACAACATTGCATCAGTAATAGTGTCAGGGTTTGTTGCCTGCGTGTCTTAACTTCTTGCTCTACAACTGAGAATGGAGGAAACATGAGATTTGAATCATTCTGCTATCGTACTTTAGTATTTGCAGTCTCTTTATTTCTCAAAATTGCTTTAAAGCGTAGGTTGTAAGTTGAGAACAAGCAAAGTCGCTTTCATTTCCACAGTAACCCTTCCTTTACTATAAAGATTGTGCTTAAAGGAAAAGAAGGATAGATAAGGAGCGTTTGGGATGGCATTTTTTTTAATTATATTCACCCATGAATCTGACTGCAGGCACAGACTCTCACTTGCCAAACTTCAGAAAAATTGTACTTAGTTACAGAGTGATTTGCTTCTATATTGTTTGTTTATTTACATCCTTTTTGGTTTACAACAAGGAAGGCCCAAGAAAAGGATGTTTGACTCTCAACTCAGAAGGTAATTTTTAACTGCTTCTGGAAGCCAAAGAGTTTCTCCTTCTCCCTCTCCCTCTCCCTTACCTTCTCCCTCTTCCTCTCCCTCTACCTCTCCCTCTTCCTTTCCCTTTTCCTTTCCCTTCCCCATCCCTCCCCCTTCCTTTCCCCTTCCCCCCTTCCCCATCCCTCTCTCCTCCCTACCCTTCTCCTCTCTTTCTCCATCCCCCTCTCCTACTCCCTCCCTCCCCCTCTCTCTCCTCTCTATCTCCCTCTCTTTCTCCTTTCCTGTCTCCTACTTTTAATTCAACCACTTATAGTTTAACTTTAATAGTTTTAATGTATACAATTTTTATAGAAGGCAACAGAAGATGGTGCTCATTAATAGTTTGTTTCAGTTGCTAGAGTTTATAAATTACAGTTTGTTATAAGGGCTGGAGTCTGAGCTGTTGACATCATCTTTTCTTAAAAGTATCTAGATCATTTCTTACCTTATCTTGCAATTCCCAGTAAGGAAGACATTATTTTAAGAGGTTTCTATATCAGAAAGCTTGGAAGTAAGTTTTCAGTAACTACTTAAATTCATGAATTAATTGAAGTATGAATTTATATGAGAATAAATAGATATAATTCACAGGTATTGAACTCTTGCAATACTATGCTTATAATTTTATATATAATATAGTAATATTCTTTACTTTAAGTTTACCTATTCAAATGTTCTCTGCCAGTATGTTCCCTATTTAACTAGTAATCAATCAGTGCTAACACTCTGGTAAAGTTCGGCAGGCAACATGCATTTCACTATTGTGTAATTTGAAAGCTAAACCTGTCATCATTTGCTTTTAGCACATTTGAAATATGACAATGGCCATTTTTACAATTTATATTATCCACAGTGTCAGTGTGAAAAAGCTTTCTTCATATCACTTTTTAAATTCATGTTCTGAGGAGGTGTTACTCACTTCGACACTGGAGTGAGTAACGGAAAGGAGGGGCTCAAGGGAGCCATTCCTTTCTCAGTTGTAATATACTCTATTGCTTGAATTCCACCAGAGGCTCAGAGAGGCGGATTGGGAAGGGGATGAATTGAACTTATATATAAAGACATTCAATAAAATCGTCTTGATTGATTGAAACATAGTTCTTGACCTAAGCCATTAGTTGCTAATTCCCATTGATGATCAAAATGCACAGTAAGAATCCCCTCAATGTTATTAACCAAAAAATCCAAGGACATTTTGGTATGTGATTTCTTAGCATACGAAAAAAAAATACAGAAACTTTGCTCTACGATAAACAATTTTCTCTAAAGCTCAAAACTTTCCTGCATAGCCAACTCTGGTGATTGTTCTAGAAGAGGGATAAATAAATGAAGAAAATTCAACTGGAATTCAATGAGATGCCAATTAATCTCTCAACGGTGTCACCAAGGACCCATCCTTATACGAATTTTCCTGATTCCTCCTACTCCTGTCAACTATACCACATTGCAAACAGTAGTCATGCTTTTCATTCTTTATCCACTGCACAGCGTCTCACTCTTTAATAAATATCTGATATATGACCTGAGAAGACAAAAGTTACATAAAAACAAAAGCAGCACACATCAAGTCCTAATTCCTACAAACACAAATATTCTACTATTTGAACTAGACTTACAGAATTTTAATTTCCTAGGTTCACACAATTGTACTTCTTAGAGTTCAGCAAAATTCTAAGGACACTGTTTCTGTCAAAATCAAGCTCATTTGTGGTTGTGACAAAATATTTGAGAAAACCAATAAACAGGAGAAAGATTTGTTCTGGTTCACATTTTCAGAATTACCTGACCATGGTTGGCTGCACTGTTTGTCTAGGCAATATGTTATGTAGAAGAGAGGTGATATATTGAAAATATTCAACACATGGTAGCCAGGAAACAGAGAAGGAGAGAGGAAAGTCTGATGGCAAAGTACCATCTTCAAAGCATGTCCAGATGAACTGCTTACTTCAACATAGCTCCATAGTTAGCCAATCAATGAAAACTAGTGTATACTAAGATTACTGTATTATCTCACTGATAAGGATGGAAGGATAATGATTCAAGTACCACTCAATATTGTTTCTAGCTGAGAAACAAAACTCATACTAATGAGCCAGCCCCTGTACTGGCTGGTTTTCTGTTTCAACTTGACACAGGCTGGAGTTACCACAGAGAAAGGAGCTTCAGTTGAGGAAATGCGATGCAGCTGTAAGGCATTTTTCCAATTAGTGATCAAGTGGGGAGGGTCCATTGTGGTTGGTGCCATGCCTGGGCTGGTGACCTTGGGTTCTACAATAGTGCAAGCTTAGCAAGCCAGGGGAAGCAAGCCAATAAGAAACATCCCTCCATGGCCTCAGTATCAGCTCCTGCTTCCTGACCTGTTTGAGTTCCAGTACTGACTTCCTTTGGTGATCAACAGTAATGTGGAAGGTGTAAGCGGAATAAACCCTTTCCCCTACAACTTGCTTCTTGGTCATGATGTTTGTGCAGGAATAGAAACACTGACTAAGACACTGCCACTTAACTTATTTTAATTGGAGGAACAATTTTTGTCAAGCTGTAACTTTCTTCAAAATACAAATTTAGAAGTATGAATGGTATTTCATGCATCAGCATTAAAAGTCCAGACATTAATCAGATATCCCTACCCTTAGTGAAGAGAATAACACACAAAATTTTATTCTGCTTAATGTTTAGGAAGGAAACTTTTATAAGAGTTATTTAACTATTATGAATTATTAGGGAGAGAAAAAAGATGGAAAAGGAGGAAGAGAGACATGTGGAAATTTTATTCCTTTAATAATTAAAAATATACCTAGGGTAATTGAAAACAAGTATTTTCTGGCTTATTACTTAAGACTATATCTGAATAGTTAATTAAACTTGGCTTTCCTCCACTATGCAGGAATTCATAACATTTTAAGGTATTTAGATAAGAAGATGACAACACTCCATTTCTCACTTTAGAAAAATGTATAGTAATTAATAATAATAAAAATAAGAAGAATAAGAAGCATAATAGTATCAGCAAAGCATGAAGCATGGTGTAAAAGCTGTGTCTTTGAAATATTAATTTCTAATTCAGATTATCATTTCATGTTCAAGGTACTCCTTAACATGGCACATGTAAGATCATTGTAATTAAACTCACTGGAAGGTAAGTGGTCTAAAAATTATTACCTTGTCATTTATATATCCTCTCCCTCTCCCCCTCCCCCTTCCCCCCTCTCTCTCTCTGTGTATTTGTGCGTTTGTGTGCAAATATATCAAAATATTAGGTATTAGACTAAGGGCAAATTGAAAAGATATCTATTAGACATTGCAAAGAAATATAATAGTTTTATTTTATATGGTCTAACATTAAAGGCTAACAAAGTCATGAGCAATTTGTAATACCTAGGCGAAAAGTAAATTCCAATGTATAAGAAAAGCATCATTACTTATTGTCCAGTCAAACTATTATTCCCTCTTTTTCTACAATCTCTAGCATAAATAGTTTCCCACACCATGAAAACAAAGCCAAGTATTCATTCTTTGTGCTAAAAGTAAAAATAATTTATTGAATATTGCAAATTATAATTCAATTTAGATACCAATTTCATTTAATATAACAGCACTGCTAAGTATTATTTTTGTAGTGTATATCATTGAATTGGCAAATTTCATATAATCTAGTATGTTATTTTTTTCACTAGGTGTTTGCATCAGAATGTTGGAGAACTGGCATTAGGAAGGCAATTCTATAACTTTTATTCTGACTACTTTACATTATTCATTCATTTATTTATTTATTCATTTATTTATTTATTTAGTGTGTGTGTGTGTGTGTACGTGTGTGTGTGTGTGTGTGTGTGTGTGTATGTGTGCACTTGCACATGCGTGCACTACGGAAGATGAGTTGTATTTGTTTCCCTGTCACAGCTGCTACATAGAAATCCTAGGGCAACATTCAGCCATTGCTTTTCATTCCACCATGGATCACTGGGACAGGATTCAGGTCATCAGACTCATCCACACTGAATCATCTCACTAGCCCATTTTCGAAGTTTTCAAAAATTATATTCTTAATAGTGTTACAGAGACTATCATATTTCTGTAGGTCAACATGGTTTCTTTAAGTAGTATTACATTTTCACTGACATTTTGAGAGTAAGAAAATTAAATATTTTTAAGTGATATAAATAATTTGTATTCATATATTTGCTTCTATGGGAAGTTAGCAACTTACCCTATAGTAAAAAGTGTTTTATAAATTTGTGTAGAGCAACGGGTACACTTAATAAAATTCTGGTCTGCTAAGGCTTACATAATAATGGATTAGGAGAAATATATCAAAATGTCAAATTGTTAAAGAGGATATTACAGATCAAAGAACTGTTGAGGGCTTTCATAGACTGATTAATACAGATATATGAAAGTGATTCTCAGGCTAATGTAAGAACAAGAAAAAGGCAAATCATGATGACTTCTAGGGAAAAACTGTAATATATATGAGGGTGAACTTTGTGAATATGATCCCAAAAGCTCCTCTGTATAGAAGCCAGAGACCGTCCAAATAAGCTGCAGATTTTGAAGTCTTTACAGTATGTAGAAGCCATATAGGGTGTCAAAACTTGATGGGCCTGAATAAATTGGGAGTCTGTTAACTAGACCAGAGATAAATTTTGACTTGAAATGCTCTCTTTCTAATCAGTAATACAGATGGAGAAACATAGATGCTTTGGGTCAAACTCAGGTGGCTGTGTTTCAGACATACTTGAGATTAATTGGAAATGAAGAATATCAAGTGTGCTTACTATGTATACATGTATATTAAATTTTGCATTTGGTTAACAAATGTATTTTGATATCAGTTACTGAAACAAAACTAAGACGAAGATATCGAATAAAGCTCAGTATTCTTTTTAGAGAAATTTTGACATCCCTTAGCATTGGAAGTAAGGTGTGCAGTTATCCAAATAAATCTAAAATATGAGCTAGGGATCAGGGATAAAAAGACAGTGGATAATTGCTGCAGAAGAGCATAAACAGTGAGAAGAGGATAGATAGAAGAATAGAATCTTAGAAGGCCCCAGGATTTTGGATTTTAGGGGGAAGTAATGGAGCAGAAGTTGCGGAGATTGCAGTCAGATATATGGAAAAGGGTATAGAAAAAAAAGTACATCCTTCTCTGTAATACAAATGAAACAATAATAAATGTTCTACATTGAGATGGACTCAACTAAAGTTAGTGCAACATCATTTATTATCCCATGTTTTATGAAGTTTCTTCTTACAAATGACTTAAGAGCACTCCCATAATTATTGAATTCATACAAAAGTTTATCAGTGGAAAGAATATCTGTGTTAAGCCCTTAAAAGGTCATCTCTGTTTATACCTAATGGTGTGAAGATAGCAATAGAAGCTTTAAGCTAAGGGAACAATTATTAAAAATGAATAGATTACCTACATACTGAATGGATACATATATATATCCCATACATACATATATATCATATATATGCAAACAATACACATAATATATCAAATATATAAGAAATTAGCTCATTAGTAACAGAACAATTTGCTTATAAAATTGAAAAGAAATATGAACATGTATGTCTCAAAAGACAAATAGGAATTCATAAACAAAATGAACACAGATTTTGATTATTACTGATCTTCAGAGTAAAGCAAATGAAGTCACAATAAAGTATCACCTTATACATACTAGGATGGCTTCTATTAAAATAATAATGGATATGCTGGATTAGTAAGGAAAGAGTAAAAGTGATGCTAATTCACTGCTCAAATGATATAAATGGATACAGACATTGTAGGATTTGGTGTGAGCTTTGTTCAAAAAAAGTATATAAAGTGAAATATACCTGTAAGTGGCATAATAAATACATAATCCCACTCATGAGAAGAGCCAAACAGGATTTTAAAATTCCAAACAATCCAATAGATAAATAAATGCAATAATAAAATGAACAGACTCTTGTTAAAAGGTGAAGTTCGTTGGATACTTAGTGTGAAAAATGTGTTCAAAATAATTTACTGTCTTAGAACTGCAATGCAAAACTAATTTAATTCAATATGACCCAGCCAGAAAGACTGTAATAATGGAAAAAAACAAATCAGTAAATAATAAATTCTATGAAGGTAATTGGAAAAATGAAGATTTGCTTGTTGTTCTAGGTATGCAAACAAGTTATTAAACTAAAAATATCATTAGAGGGAGTCCTCAAAAACTAGAAAGACAAAATGACACATTAATCACTTTTGGGTTCATATCCCTAAATTTAAGTCATTATTTTAAAAAAAAGACACCTGCTTATCTGTGATTATTGTACAATGGCTCAAAAAAATAACAAAAACAAAAACAAATTGTGGTATTAGCCTAGAACCCTGACAGAAAAATGAATAAAGAAAATACAATATATATAAACATTGAAGATATATTCAGCTAAAAGATGTTACAGTATGTCATTGGTAGAAAATTGATGTAACTTGAAATATTCCTATTAAACTAAAAAAGTCAGGATCAAAGACAAATTTCACATTCTGCTACTAGATTTTATATAGATGCATAAAGCCATTTTTACTAAGATGCCTTGAAAGTGGAAGGGATATTGGCAGAAGCAAGAAAGCTAGCTTAAGGGGAGGAGAAAATGGAGGAAATGAACAATATACTGTTGGGAGGCTCAGTACTCTGCATAATGTATAGATTCCAGTTAACTCTTAGAAGTTAAGCTTAAGCTGTCATTGATCAAGGCAGGGGAAGATGGGAAATGGAGGAGAATTTCATGGTTAAAGTAACTCATTTAGAAAAAAAATGTATAAGTTTTATGCATAGAATAGTGCTTATACTAGAAAAAGAAACATATTGTGTATTTTAAAATATGTATAGAGGAGATTTCCAGTGGTGCTCTGAAAAAATACAAGGTTACAGATATGAGGACAAGATTGTGTACATTCATGTGTTTATATGTGCTGGTACAAGTTTGTGCGGGTATATGAGTATGCTTGGGCATGTTGGGGTCATAGAACAGCCTTTAGAGTCATTCATCAACTATTGTCTACCTGCCCCGAGACTCACCTAGTATTATATGATGTCCAGTGAGACCCATGAATCTTTCTGTGTTTGCCTTCAAGGGGGTGCAAGCAGGTGCCTTAATGCCTGAATTAATTCTTATAAGCTTGTGTAATGATGTGTGGACTTTTTTTACATAGGTGCTAATGATCAAACTCAGTCATTTGAACATTGAAATGAGTTTGTCTACTGAACTATTTTCCAAGATGTCCTGTATGCTTCTGTTATAGGGGGACTTTAAACAAACCCTCAGCATACACACATTAAAAGCCTAATATTTAGGAAAATATAGGAAGGAATAGGAAGGTACCTTGAAGGAATAATTATCTTCAAATGAGTTAAGGTGGCTTCTAATCCTAGATATCTAATATCGTCATGAATGGAAAAAAAAACTTGGACACAAAATGATCCAGAGGGAACAGGTGTGGAAAAAAATATAGCAATTCTGGTGTGGAAAGAGTCACCTTTGAATGGGAAACCTACCTATTCTTTCATTTTCAACCCTGGGATTATTTTCAAAATCACAAAACTATAACAACAATTTTTTGCATGCGTGTACCAAACCACTAAGCCTGTGATGCTTTGTTACTGGAATCTTGCAGTCTTAAGATAGGGAATAAATAAATTCAATGCAGACACAAAATTTAAGGTAAAGAATTAACCAAGTCCAATCCTGATTCTTTAATCAGTTTCTTTCCCAGTCTTTGTGTTTCTCTTGATGTATAAGAATGAGAATCAAATGCAACATGAGTGAAGCCATGTCACTTAGGTGAGTAGTCAGGCAAAACATCTGTGGTCAGGGCTGCTATTACTTTTGCTGCAATAGGTCATATTTGGTTAAGTGTGCAATGAAGCTACTCTGTATTATAGATTGCACCAGATTGCTATTATAGAAATATGGAAATGAGGTTAACTCATGTGCAGTCTCCAGAGTGCATGCCAGAATTCCAGTTACAGACAAGATTCCTTTACAGAACACATCTCAAAAGCAAAGCCAAGAATTTTAAGACATTTACCCTTCTTCAGAATTAATCTATCAGCCATTTTCTCTTCAAGGATTCTTAGCAATGTCTTTCTGAGTCCATCACACAGTGATGTTTATTCAAGCTGTAACATTAGATTGAGTTTTAGTTCATATAGGTGTATTATAGTTTGAAAAATATTTCCAAATATAATGGATGCATTGAGAAATGTAGAGTGATTACTATTGTTCAAAAATGGAAAAATATATCTACACTTATGTAGTATGAACTTCCCATTATTCCGTATTGCTCATTGCATGGTCAATATTCACTGATTTTTATGTCCAAATTTGTTTTAAGATAAATACAAAGAATTATTTGAGTGGTATTCACATATGAATTAACTAAATCTACATTTATGGCATTAAATATATGTTGTAAATAAAATTCTGATCATGTTTACAGCTACAAAATTTATTACCTATGATTTGAGAAAATTGTAGAACTGATGGTCATAGAATTTATATGACCCATGTTCTATTTTGCTAGTAGTGCTGCCTCAACTGCATGTACTTCAAATGTTCTCAGTGACTACAAGATCATTAGAGTCAGAATATTTCATTTTCTGTTCTCTATACCAAAAATATTATATGGAGAAATGAATATGTTTTAATTCAAGCATACTGTTCAATTACATTTACATTTTCACTATATAGTAATGACACGATGTCAGAGGATTTGTTCTTAAAAATTCTAAGGTGTGTGTGTGTGTGTGTGTGTGTGAGAGAGAGAGAGAGAGAGAGAGAGAGAGAGAGAGAGAGAGAGAGAGAGAGAGAGATTAGGGTATGAAAAGTTGGAAGCTATAATGGCATTAAACATTTGGGCTTGTCTGTTCATCACCCTGATGTCAGGAGCTGTTTAATTAAATATTTTTATTATGAACCTCCAAAACCATTTTTTCTGTGAACTATTTTGAACTTAAAATGATGGAAATAAAGAATTCAAACATAAATGACTTGGAGGGTAGATTCTTGTGCTCAGTGGAGTGATTACTTCAAGAACTGTTGAAATGAATAAAGGGCAGAATTCCAGTGATGGCAATCCCCAGGTGCCTTTATAGTCCTATATTTACCATCTCATCTTGGACTTAAAAAATCTCAGTAATTAGTAATTTTAGTTTGGCTACTCAGAACTGTTTTTCTTGGCTAAGTTCCAGGAAGAAAAGGACTTTGATTTATTTTTCAGCAGGGTTCTGTATCACTTGTAGAAGCCACTCAAGTTTTGTTACATTGTTGCATCATAGTCTTCATAAGAACTCCTTCATTCCATTTTGAAAAAATGGGGAACTGAAAGTTAACTGCCTAGTTAACTCGCTGAAAGTCAGTGTAAGACCCAGTGCTCTCCTTTCCTTTCTGTTGCTGTGACAAAACACCATGACAAAAACAAACAGGGGAGGAAAGGAAACTTATGACACTTCTAGGTTGTAGGGCATCACTGAGAAAAGTCTAGGAAGGAACTCAAAGCAGGAACTTGAGATGAAAACATGGAAGAATGCTGTTTGCTGGCTTACGTAGTCTCAGGCTCATGGGGAGATGGATTATTTTAGGACTCCCAGGAAACTATGGGGGTCTGGGGGGGCGGTTACCCTGCCCACAATTTGCTAGGCATATCCTAAAATAATTAACAGATGCATAAATCCCTCCAAAATATGCTTGCAGGCCAATATGATCTGGGAAAATCCTTAACTGAGATTGCCTTCTTAGGTGACTCTAGGTAACGTCACAATAAAAGTTAACACTAACTAGGGCACTTGAAAAATCAGAAATGAGAAATAAAATTAAGTGATGTAGCCCTGGAATCTGAGGCATCAACTGCTATTCTGTTTTCTTTCATAGTCACTAGAGAGGAGAAAGATGGTTCCATCAAAAGATCAGAGAGGAAACAAAATTTGGCTGACTCCAGGACTCATTTCATGAAAGATCTTTAAGTTCTCATTTATATTGAGTTGATCATCCTTTTACAGGTATGAATAATAAGAAGGTCATATCAATTCAAATAAAGATTGACTTAATTGTTTATAATAAATGGATAGTCATAAAAATGTCACTTGATATTTCCTTGTTAATGAAGAGAAGGAACTGGAAAGTGAAACTGCTATTAGATGACATTTTGAAAAATAGAAGAAAAGAGTCAGGGAGACAATAGGGTAATAGGAAGAAAGGAAAAGGGAGGAACAGAGGAAGGAGGGACGCTTAAAAAAAGACATATAGCCTAAAGGAAACACATGAAAAGAAGACAATAGTAAATGGATTTATGGGTTGAAAAACAGCTATTTGTTTTTATACTATTCACAGCACATTGGCAGAATTTGACAGCACTCTCTTTCCCATGCAAAGATGTGTTCCAATGACTTTTTTGGACTAGTATAATCCCCCAAAGAAACAATCATGATTTTTTATTTACAGAGCATGGCTGTACATTCCTTTTCATACATGAAAATGTATTCACTTCCTAAGGCATTCCCCAATGGATCATGCATTGCCTTTATAACTCTGCTCACAGCTCCTATTTCTAAAAGTGCACAGAATATTTTAATCTTCAGATGTGATGAAAAATTACATAATCATTTAAAAGAATGATTTAGGATCAGATCAGTATGTCAGTGGCTGCTTATGGAAGAAAGTTACCCTTTATAGATAACAGCCATTCAAATTCTTTATGAGACTATTCTGGAGAAAAAGAAATGTTGGAAAGAGAAAATGTAAAAATCAAAAATAAATGTTTCTCTTCCACTGAATTAAAATACACACCTCAACTTTGTTTTTGATTTTAATATTTTGTTTTCTGTTGTTTAAAAATCTATCAACCCTCCAGTATTCAAATACTTCGCAATCCTTCATTTGTTCCCAAATATCAGTGTTTGATTAATACTTATATTCTGAAAAAAATTTCGTCTTCACATAATTTATTGGTAATATCATGGCTATATATTCTTGTACTTTTAGAGCACATAGAATTTGCCATATGTTTGTCAAAATTTTCTGATGTTTTTATAGAATTGGCACTATTTGTTGTCCTTTTAAACTTGGTGCTTTTATGTATTTATTATTTAGGAAAATAGATTACCATATATTAAAGAGATCACATGATTTAGTTACCAAGAAAGGATTAAATAATATATCTACTCTTTCAGGATTATCAAAAAAGTATTCAAAAATCTCTGATTTAAAATGCAGAGACTCATCAATGAAAATATTTTCTATTTATTCTTTGCCATGAACTTAAAATGAAACACTTTCAGAAGAAAGTAATTCTTTATAGGTTACCTCATCTAAGCTCTTGGAAATTCCAATTGAATTAAATAATAGTATATTAATATAATGAATAGAGAGTTGTATACATACACACTTTTTATAGCCTTTTGGCCTAACGCAATACAGCATGCATATGTGTCTTAAGAACTTTTCTTTTACATTTCTGATTTACTTTTAATGTCTTCTTTCACAGTTTCATTTATCTAAATGCTTATAATATACTCTTTCCCAAGCCCTTTTTATTTATAATTCATTTATCCTTTCTTCAAAATTTCTCTTCTTTCCATGTCTCCTCCTGTTTTCAGGCTGTGTTTATGTGTGTGTGTGTGTGTGTGTGTGTGTGTGTGTGTGTGTGTATTTAATTAGAGTTATCTACATGAACATAAAGAGTGAGTTACTTGCTTGAGTAAGAGCAGTGAACAAGTGACTACAGTATTGTGCAATACAACTAACCATACCTCTGTAACTTATAAGTATATATAAGTCCTATGTATAAGTCCTTTTGGAGGAATGAGACCTTTATGAGACACTCCTTCATGCAAAACGGAATATTAATGGTCCCAGTCCTGTGCAGATCGATAGGCAATAGTATTGTAAATTCAAAAGTATGACAACTATGTCACTTCCAGAGAGCAGTATTTTATAGCATACTTCTCTGTACTCTAACTTCTACATTCTTTATTTTTCAGGTAACTTTTTAAATTTTTAATTGCTTTTTGTATTTATTTACATTTCAACCTTGCTGTTATCCCCTTACTGGTTTGCCCTCTGCAAAACCCCTATTCCATCCCACTCCTTCCCTGCTCCCCCACACACCCATTCCTACCTTACTACTCATTCTTTGTCTCCCTTTTATATTTTATTCCTTGAAACTTGAAAAGTTCAATACAGATGTCTGCTTTTGGGCAGAGAACAAAAGGACTGGTCTTTTATTCTCAACATATTGACCATTTATTGGCCTCTACATTGGCAGTCATCTGCTGCAAATACAAACTTCTCTGGCCAAGGCTTTCTGAGTAGTATCTGATTCCTTGTTCTGGATAATTTATCGCTTATTGCATTCATTGACTATTTTACTTTATACACCATGCTGAAGTTATACGTTTGTGTACAATTATACCCTAAGCTGAGTTACCATTATCTCATTAAGATTATCTTAATCAGAATAATTGTTTTCCACACTCATTACCTAAAATGATCATTTTTGTTGTATAGCTTAGTGCCCAGGTAAAGAATCCTCATCAGTCTTATAAACAGTGCCCCTGCACTGGATGTTTTGATGAAAGCATGGCACAGGGAGAGGAAAAAAGTTGTGGTAGTTGTTCAATTGTTTTCCTACAATTTTAGTAGACTTCAAACTTATAATGGCTGCTGCCCAGGACTTAAGCTCTTCTTCATCTAATTACACATAAGTTTCACTGCTCTTACCTTCCCTAATCTTACCTTTTGTTTTTAGAAGCAGAAATGCTGGGGCAAGTCACCAGTTACTCATAGCTGTTCACGTTTTTATTTATTCTCTCTCTATAAACCTCCCTCTCCACAAACCTCTGCTTGTCTATATTTTTTTAGTTAACCCTGTATTTTCTGCCTGAAACTGGAACTATAGTCAAAGAAAATGCAAATTCTTATCCTTTTGTTTTACACTGTAGCATTTTTGTCAGAATTAGAATAGTTGTGATGTATAAGAATTCTTATAGTACTATAACATTCTTATTGTCTTTTGCAGGAATATCAATGACTGCAGACCCATAATTGAGAATGACAGGCATTGAATGTGTCTATCATGAGCCACTTTCCATATGAAACAGCCTGGAGATAAAGCCAATGAGGAGAGTTCTTAAACTTTGTAATAGGATACTGAAGTGCAGCTCTCCACAGTTGATGGCTCTGGTAAATGGGTGGGGAAGAATTCAGCTATATTTAAGGGTCTAGTCACTGGATGTTTGACCATGCTCCAATGAGTAGATGGGCTACACAAATTGGACTTGGTGTATTTTTTTCTCATCTTGAGAGGATGGCACAGAGAGAGAGAGTAGACCTGTAGACCTTGGATGAATGGGAAGTGACTGGTATGATTGGGATGCAATGTATGAAATTCCCAAATAATAAAAAATTAAGTTGAAAAAAATGATTATCTACTTTATATTTTGACAATACTATATGGCAAATGATCTGTACAAGAGCGAGCACTGTTTTCTTTCCATTTAAGATTTGTATCTCTCTCTCTCTCTCTCTTTCTCTCTCTCTCTCTCTCTCTGTGTGTGTGTGTGTGTGTGTGTGTGTGTGTGTGTGTTGCTTACAAACCAAATTGCTATACAGGAGAATGTCTTAAAAATATTAGTTTAGCTATGTTCACACTTACATTCAAGAACAAACTATTTATCTATACTGAGGTTAGAATTTGTTTTAAAAAATTAAATTTTGGTTTTGTAAAATTTATGAATAAGAGTTAATGATAATTCAATAAGGTAATTTGATTACTTATATATGGCCTCTTCTCCCTGTAAATCTAGAATCTTAAATTCCATGCACAATGAAATGAAGTTTTGAAAATGCTGAATGACACAGCAAAATCTCCTCCATGGATTAAAGTTATCTGGTCATTTTAAGGCAAGATTATTTTTTGTAGTTTTTCTTTAATATCATGCTACTTTTTTGACATAGTTATTTTTAGTAATCAGATAATCCTTTTAATTTTGCAGAGTGAGGTAGAATAAATCTCTCTATACATTGAGGCCAATTCTGTTATCCAAAAGCAGTTGTCTAATAAGAGAACCAGAATTCTCAATCAATTCACATTTATTATTTATTGCATCTTTGATATTTGTTAACAAATTTAATTTTGACAGCCACAGGTTATCAAGAAAGGCTTGGAACATCATCTGAAATTAAGTGTCTCACTTCATCTGGTTTTATAGATCACATTATTTCTGTTAGCAGAGGGAGCTTCACAGGAGTTTAAAAAGGCAAGGGGTCCTGTGCCAAGCAGAGGAGCAGAATATTTCTTAGAAGATGAGGCACATGAACCTCAGATGCAGCTCATTTAGCTGGAGGTAATGATGTGAGGGAGAGGTAATGCTAGGGCCTTTGAGAGGTTCAATGAAGTGTGGAAAACATAGATAGAGATCTGACATATCTACTGTAAATGTGTAAAATTTGCAATGTAAGGACTCAACCTGGAAGGAGCTGTGATCGGTAATGTGCTGCTTTGCAGGTGGGTTGGCTATCATTGACCAGCATTCAACAGGTCCTGTGCTTTGAGTTGTTAGGGTGATGGGTTTACCCTACACATTCTGCTTGCCCTCCCTCCATAAGCATGAGCGCAGGCTGGTGAGACATCTGTGGAGGGTTAGGAGGGCAGCTGAAAGCTGCTGAGCAGGATGATACTAACAGGCTGCTACACAAAGTACACTTGTAAGCCAGGCAACCATCAGTACTTTGATGAAACTCTGAACACCCAGATCTGAAGATGAATAAGAAAATGTTTAGAGAGATAGAGAACAAGGAGATGAATGCATATTTGATGGAATGGGAAATTCGTCAACAGTTTCCATGCATTATTTAACATAAAAACAATGAAGCAAAAAATCATAATCTGTTTTGAAAAAGCAGAGACACTTAAATATGCATCTAAGCTTCTATGTTTAGGAAACTAGATATTTTTTTGCATTTCAGAATGTTGTTTTGTCTAACATTTAATGCAAAATTTGTCATTGAAGAAACACATCAATGAGATGCAAACGAGATAAGTAAAAGAGAGTGGAATGTGTAAGCATTCTCAATAGAAGCTTCAGATGAGTCCAAAAGAAGGATAGATTCAGGCAACTGTGCCCTTTACAAGCAGCTAGCGTGGCCAACATTGGCCAGAGATCTACAAACCTTTGGCTCTCTTGGGAGAATGTAAAGTTCTGTCAGCTCATCCATTTGGATAATTAGCAGAAGATATTATTTCCCTGCTCCATCTGCTTGCATTTTTCCTAACGATTGGAACACTAAATAATGTTTGTGAGTCCTTCAGCTCACTCTCTGTCATAGGAATGGACCACATCTCTGGGAGAAAAACAAAGACTAGTAGACCACAGACACCTTTGACCTCCTGGAGGTGATACAAAAGCCACAGAGTTCAAAAGGGCACCAGGGCTTAGCAGTCATTAATATGGTCAATGTATTCTGATTTCACGAAAAAGCAGGACATGCCAACCAGAAGGTTGCATGTCAAGAAAGTATATATCTCTACTAAAGACTTTGTGCTAGCTGAGAAGTAATTCAAGACATTGGCCTTTAATAGTAACTTAGCATTGAAATAACTATAATCTGTAAAATCTTCAGTTGATAGGAAACAACAAAGGCACCTTATATTGAAAGCAATTTTTGACAAAAAAAAAAAAAAACCTGGACAAAGCTGGAGGCAAAGCAGTAACTAACTTGAAGGCATAATATAGCACCATAGCAGTAACCAAAGTAGCATGGCACCAACATAACAGCATGCACACAGGTCAATTGGAGATAATTCAGGTCCCTGAAATTAATCTGTGTTACTATAGACAATTGGTTCTTCACAATGCTGCCAGAAACTGCACTTAAGTACAAACAATTCAATAAGACCTCATTAATACTCAGCATCCACATAAAGATGATTAAAATCTTACTGTACCATCTCCATCTACCAGAGCAAAAGTCAACATGAAATGAAGAGCTATAAATTTATAACCTCTGATGTTAAACAGCCACAAGAAATCCTCAGGTAACTTTTGAAGACAGTAGTGCAGTCAATTGTGGTAACTTTTTAATTGTTGGTTGTGACTGCAGAAACACAAGTATTCAGGTAAAACAAACACTTCTCCAGAGAAGATCATCAATGGAGTGAAAGATAAACCTTCTATATAAATAGTTGTGATCCAAATATCTGTCAAGGGTTTGATATCCAGGATTTATGAGTGACAACAATTTTAAAAAAGCAGCAACATGAACAAAAATATCCAAGTGATAAAAATTAAAGTTGAGCAACTTATTTAAATGAAATAATTAAGCCATTATGTGCATAAGTGTTTTGCCTTCATAGATGTATATGTACCATGTGTGTGCCTGATGCCTATAGAAGCCAGAACAGGCCATCAGATCCTCTGGAATTGTGGTTATTGGTGAGTATGCACTACTATCTGTGTGAAATTGTATACCCTTGTTCTTTGTAATAACAATGAGTACTCTCAACTGTTGACTCATATCACCAATCACAGGTAAGTCACCTATCAATCAGAGAAATGCAAATGCCCAATAAATATATCAAAATATATTTATCCTCATTTTCCATTAGGAAATTAAAAGTGAAAACTACTATATGATTTTTTCTTACTTCAACTACAATGACTATTAATAAAGAGATAAATACTTCAAGAATATGCAGGTAAAAACAACACTAATACCTTGGTCCAAGCTATGTAAGTTTGTACAGTTCTTATGGAAAACTGCTTAAAACTTCCTCAAGAAAGAATTGAAAGTTGTATAGTAGAATTCAAGTATACACAGTCTTGTACACAATCAAGTGAAATGAAATTCCTATACCACCCAGTTACTTACAAACACATATTCCTTATAGAAATTTCCTAACAGGCCAGTTATAGAAAAAAATTTCTAGGTCCACCATCAGATGAATAAAGAATATATTATCTACATGAATTTCTGTTATAGAGAAGATTAAAATATTTTCAAGAAATGTTTTGTTATATATATAAAATAAACAATTCAATAAGTTACTCTACATGTAGAATAGCGGTTTCTACAGTTAGGAGGGGAGGTTGTTTTCCCATGTGTATTGCCAGCATGTATTAACACACTACACAGACCATACCTCATCTTGTGTGAGGTAACCCAGATTCAGAAAGACAAACATGATATGTACTAATTTATAAGTGAATATTAGATGTAAAGTAAAATATAATTATGCTACTGTCCACAGTTCCAGAGAGGCTAAGTATCAAGGAATGATTATGGGGGAACAAAAGGACCTCCCTAGGAAGGGGAGATAGAAGAGATTTAGAAAGTGGACAGGGGTGAATGGCGTTGGAAACAGGGAGGACCAGATGTAGGAGGAGGAGAAGAGAAAATACTGGGTAAAATGACTGGAATTTGGCAGGGGGCATTTCGGGGTAAGTTGGAAGCCTAGTGCAATGGAAACACTATGGAATTTAGGGTAGTGAATAGAGCAAAGATTCACTGTAATGGGGACACAGAGACTGACCTGCCATAGCCATCCTCTGCAATCAGACAAGGCCTCAAGTGGAGAGTTTGGGACACCAAGCCAGCCACAAAACGTTCAACATACAGTTTGTATTGCCTGCAGAGGGTACTGGGATGAGAGCCTAGCAGACTTGCCAAGTAAGAGACCAGGGAAAACTTGTGCAGGATGGGAGCAGATGTAGACAAAGTACAACAGCCAGACAAGGGTAGAGCTCTGAGAGTCCAGTGAAGAAGTGGGGAAGGGTTGGAAACACCAGAGTTGTCAGGGATACACCAGGGGAACATGGCCCACAGAATCAACTGTCTTGGACACATGGTGACTCAGAAATCAGGGAGTCTATAGGGACGTCAACTCTGCATATATGTTAGGGGTGAGTAGCTTGGTATTCTTGTGATAATCATAACAGTGGGAGCAGGAGCTGTCTCTGATTTGTTGCTTACTTGTGTGACCCTTTTCCTCATATTGTGTTGCATATCCACCCGCGATGTGATGGTATGTTCCTAGTCTTAGTTTGTTATGTGGTGCTCAGTTGATGTCTCTGGGAGTTGTGCTCCTTTATGGGAGGAGATGGAAAGAAGGTGAATCTGAGGGAAAGGGGCGTCAGTGGAAATTGCAGTCAGGATTAACATATGAGAGAAGAATAAAAAAGAAGAGGAAAAAAATCAACCTTTACCTAGATAAATCTGTATCATAGGTCCCTTCTGAGAGGAAATTATTAATTAGTTCATAAATAGATCATGACATTTGATGATGTGCCTGTGTGTGGTGCACAGTGCCATTCAGTGCGTGATGACACACTCAGTTACATCCAGTAGACTGGCTGACTGCACATCCTCTCTAGCAGAGAAGAATGAAGCGAAAAGAGGCAGAGAGAATGGACGTTTGCATTTTGAAATGAGTGTTAAATTACTTTGCCAACTCTTAGACCCCTCTCCTATTTTTTCACTTCAGCCTGTGAGCTGAATCTTAATAGGAAAAATGCTTAAAATCTGCTGAAGCATCATACTTTCTGCACGTTTTCCTGAGAATGAGCAATGTATTAATAAGGGAATGTGCGGTTTAACCCCGTGTTTTCTAGGCAATCAGTGATCTCTTAAGAAGTTGAAAGTATTTTTACCTAAAAAAAAATCACAGTCATTAGTATTTGCAACTTGTTTCTATGACACTTAAAAGATTTTATTATTAATAAGTTATGAAGGTATGACATTCACTCTCTAAAGATTTATAGAATTACAGGAAACTTATCTCACTGGAGTTTCATATTTTGTTGTTGCTTCACCTTCAAAGATTTCATAAGTTAAAGAGTTTGGAAAAGAACTTAGATTTTTTCAAAATTAGTGTCAGATTTGTTTATTGTTTCTGTTTCCTGTAATAGGAGAATGGTGTGACTATTTACTTCAAAAAGAACAATTTTGCATAATAAAATTGATTCTCTAAGTGTGTCTTTCATGTTGCAATTAAGATGTGATAGAATTTAGAATATAAATCTCTATATTACAAATCAAAGTTTTGCTCTGTTTATACAAGGAAAATAGAATCAGATATGATAATAAATTTCACTGTTCAATTTCAATACTGTTTGACTTAATGTTTAAACAAATTAGACTTACTCTAACGAAAAATATTATTTTAAAATTTGCACTTTGAGTTTCAATTCTTTGAAATCTAAAATAACTATCAATACTCAATTTACATTATAAGATTAAAGGAGCAAAATAAAGCACATTAAATTGTTCTACTTTTATAAAATATTTACTAGCTTGTTAAGCTAATCAGGATTTTCCCTGAACATCCTTTAAAAGATTATTTTATACAATAAAGTTAATGAATAACTTTGTATCAACTTAAAATAAAATAAAATATGCATTTTCATAGTTTTAAATGCTAACCTCCAGTCATTGATTTTGCCTTAATGCCCTCCAAGCAATAAAATTAGATTAGATTTTTAAACTCGTCATTTTTATTAAAATCAATTTATAACATTCTGTTTAGTTGATTAATATAATTATGCCTCAAAAGCTTGTGAAACTGGCTCATATTACAGAGCTAGGTCAGTGCCCTGAGGTTTGTGACCATGTTACTGTTCACCCAGTGACAGACTAATATATATTTTATCCCTAAATCCCTGTGGCACAAAGCCTTCTATGGAAACCAATGTCTATTTTAATCTTATAAAGATTTCTATGAAGATACATATAAAATATAATGCAGACATTTCTGAGTGGTGAGTTGAGTATCACAGCTGCCTGCCATTTTACAATCTTTCTGCTGTACTGTTGAAATGGGTATATGTGTGACCACAAAAACAAAAACAAAAACAAAAAGGGATGCAGAGTGAATTTGAAAATTGGGGTTCTGACTATTGATATTCTCTGATAAGTATTTAATTGAAAATTCATGTATATTGATTTTATTAATGCCTGAAGTTAACAGCATTGGTTTAATAATACGGAACATTTGGATCCATTTGGACCAATAGCTCCTGATACAAATTCCGATCTGTACACTACTGCCTCAAAGGACATACCATCTTTTCCAATATCATTGAGAGAGAGAGAGAGAGAGAGAGAGAGAGAGAGAGAGAGAGTGATGATGAGCTGCCTGGTATTCTCTAACCCCTCTGGTTTAAAGGACAGAATGTGCTAAGAAAATTTAAAACTTCAAACTCTACCCTATTGCACATGGTTCTTGATCAAACTTGATTTCTATGATTGTGCTATAACATTTTGAAATAAAGCGACTTAGAGGAGGAATGGACTTGGGTCTTACAGGTTATGATCTACTGTTGAGATAAGCCAAGGCAGGATTAAAGGCAGGGTCTTTGAGTCAGAACCAGAGAAGAGAGCATGAACCAAGGCTACTTACTGATTTGCTTCAGGATAGCTGCTGAGTTACACTTCTGATGAAGCTAAGGAGCACATGACTAAGGTTAGCAGAACCCACAGAAGGCTGGCCCTCCCTCTTCAACTAGTAATAATTAATAGTAATAATGACAACAATAATAATAACAATGGTAATAAATGTCACACAGACATGCACACAGGCAAATCTAATGGAGACAGTTCCTTTATTGTGTTTTTAGTTTGTATCAAGTTGACAAGCAAGGATATCTATTACTGATTCATAAAACCATTTGCTTTGTTACTACATTTTAATCTATCTGCTTGAGACATCTATATCTTTTCATGGTTCTCACTGCTGATTAAATTTATAACTTGATTACTTCTTGATAAAAATTCAAGATGTTTCATATGAAACCTATTCCAAGATTAAGTATCCATTCCCTCTTACACTATGGAGTCCTTTTGCTGCTCACATTGCAATGCACAAGAGCACTTGAAGATACTCAGTCGTATAGCTGTACCCTTATTGCAATGAACCCTGTATGTGTGCCACCTCATGTGATGAACTACTTTGTGATTTACATAATTGAGCTTTCTCTCTTTTTGGTTATTGTAAAAATATACAGATTAGTGAAAACCTAAATGTTTCATGTCAAACATTAACATGAGTTAATGTTTGATTTATTTGATCCTAAGACTTCCCTTGGTGAGTCAAGAGGGAGAAACATAACTAATCATACAGTTAGTACCAAAGCACATAAAATAGGGAATATTGAAGAGGCCTTAGAAGAATGAATCAGATGCCAACTGAATCACCCATTACTTTCAGACTCAATCGCAGGTGAGAGAAATAATTTTCTTCAGAGCGTAGGGAGATCTGTGTATGAGAGAGAGCACTCATGAGTGTGTGCACCCTGAATATCAACGGAGTTAGACACAGTAGAAAGGACTAACTGCAAAAGGAAAATGCATTGTGAAGATATATCTTAGGCAGGGACAGTGTGGTGACTGAAAGTTCAAAGCCAAGAGAGCTTAGAGAGCCAGCAGATGTGAAGTTTATAAAGACAAGTACCAAGAAGTCTTTAAAATGTGATGGAGAAGATGATAGATCTTGACAGTCCTCTCTGCTGATCCTTCTGCCCCATCACTTGAATGATGCTGGAAACATGAGCTCCGAGTAAGGCAGCCTCACTGATAGGATGCTGGTAACACGAATCTCCATAGATGTGGCCAACATCATGGGAAGCCAATTAATAGAAAGCTTTCCTGAGATACTATAATGTCTAAGCAGCCCCCGCACTAAGGCTTTAAATAGCTCCTCCTTGGTCACTTGACATGCTTAAATGTACAACTTCAGAGATTCTTTAAATTTGAAAAGCTATCTATAGAGCAGCAACATCGGAGTGGGAGGAGAAAAAAGTAAAATTCCTAACACAATAATCAAGCAATAAAAAAATTCATTAAAAAAGAGGCTGTGAATTTGAAAGAAAGGAAGTGTGTGTATATGAGAGTGTTGAACAGGAATAATGAGATGGTAAAATGATGTAATTATAATTTCAAAAATTAAAAAGCAGTATTTTTTTATTAAAAAAAAAAGGAAAACCACATTACTCCCAGTTACTGAGAAAGTGGACCTTTCTGTCAAAACTGTGAAGAGAGATCATGACCACCAGCTCAACCTCAAGCAGAATTCTATAAAGAATGTACCAGTCAGTGTACTTCCCGAGTTCAGATAGTAAAGTGCATCTCATAAATTGATTTATCTCATGTCATGTAATGCTAATCACACACACACACACATACACACACACACACACACACACACACACACCAATGAGCATACACACATATTAATATTGTGAGATGCACACACACGCACACACACACACACACACACACACACACACCAATGAGCATACACACATATTAATATTGTGAGATGCATTGTATACAATACATATATTCTAAACAGAATCATGAAAAGGGAGAAATTGCAATGACTGCCCACTAGGTGGCGAGTGTGCTATGTCATGTCCACTCACCTAATGGAGGTGCTGCTGGTTTTATCATGTGTATCAAGGGATCATCATATCAGATGGTTCTGCTGCCAAACAGATGTCTGAAATCGTTTTTGGAAGCCAGATAAGAGTCTACAATTATCAGAGAGTACCTCTTTTGTGAGTTAGATGCCTTTCCCAAACAATATTCAGTATGGAGTGCCTCTTCTCAGACCACTATGTGTTTTTAAACCACTGGTCACCACTCCATGGCTTTTCCTCTGAATTCTAACCCACTGACTCCCCAACACTGTACAACATGTAGCTACCAGCTCTGTCCTGGTCTTCAGTTTGCTTCCTGTAATGTCCTACATACTTGGGGCAGTTAATCAAGCAAACAGACTTGAGTTCTTTCTCTTTTGGAACTTGACATCTCTTGTTTCATTAGGCACCTTTGCATGAAGTAGCCCATTTTAAACACTACACATAGGATCAACACTTACAGGCTTGAAAGACAGATAGCTGGGAGTATGGATAACCAAAGGTGCATTGTGATGAAACTTTCTGCTCCGGAAACCTCACTTAGGCACTTTTTGGGGAGAGGGGACAGTTTTCATTAATTTTGTGAATGGAGTTTGATTTATATATAAAATTTCACACATTTCTGAAGAGAAAAATCTGTGATGCTCTGACTCACATACCCATTGAATTCTAATTCATTCAGAGAAGTTAACATCTCTTTCCTTAAGTTCTTACCTCTATTTTGAGATACATAATGCAGTATATGCTTTATTTTTACCTACATTTTAATTTATTACTGCAAAATGGTAGATCTATATTTCATTATATTTTAGTATTACAATTTTCATTTGAATGTCATAAAAGTGATAGTATGACTCTTACATTGCATTGAGATTTTGCACACCATGATTTTGATAGGCTTAAATTTATGCCAAACATTATAGAAAAAATCAAAGCTTCCCCCAAAATATGTACAACCTCAAGCCAACTATGGAATTTAGATTGTTTCCACCTGAGTATCATGAACAATTAGCGGACATTTGCAAGCAAGCTGAGTAGGAAGTAGGTTACAGTAAAATAATAAGTCCTACTTCTTATTGCTCTGTTTCTATTTCCTATTTCTTTTTCTTTGACAATGTCTGTTCTCATTGTTAAGGATCTTGATCCTTTTCTATTGGAAAGTCATCTAATAAGCCACATTATCTTGTTAATAATTCATAGGTTACTAGAAGACTTCCCAGTAGAAAAAGATCAAGATCCCTGACAACTAGAACAGACATTGGGCTTTACTCAGGAATAAAGGATTGCCTTTGAAGGCATTTTCAATAGTTGCATCAGTGGCAGTAATCAGAGTGCCTTTCACACCACAGCACCAGCAGTGTTATGCATGCCACTCAGTCAAGAGGAGTGTTCTTTAGAAGCTCCTTGTAATGGGAAGTCTAGGCCAGTAATGAAGGGAGCCAGGCAGTTATGTTCTGTTACTAGCAAGAACTCAAACACTTAATTGTGCAAAGTCTCAAGTGGATTGCAGAAATTCAGTGGCTTTGTACCAGGCCTTTACAACCTCAGAATCTCTGTGTCATAGGTTATGGACAGGAGGTGATACTGCCTATTGGTGAGAGACCCATGGGGACAGTAATGTCTCAGTGAAGCTGGCACATGTCACATTTTCCTGCTGTACAGGAAGTTGTGACTTACCCTTGCACTATCAGTTTTCATGGGTATGATAGTTCATGGGTTATCCAGCCTCAACATTATAAATTCAACATATGTAATGTAAAGTTTATTGATACATTTGGAACAAACAGGCTGTAGGCCAATTTAATCTCAGATAAATAACTTAAGAATGTTATCTAACCATTCAGGGTAACTCCATTCAAACTGTTTTCAAAAGGTGGGTTTTTCTGTTGTTTTGTTTTCTCTTTAGTAGACATACAGAAGAGTAAGTCTTCAACTTCTTCATCTTCTTGGTAGTTACCTACACAAGATCTGCATAAGCCTGGGTCAGCCACCATTTTGTCATGCATGGAGGAGCCGGCCATGCATCCCTATCCCTCACTGGGAATTATGCTCAGCTAAACATTGCTAGGTTACAAGGTATCTTTTTCTTCAGTGACATAGATACCCACAATTTGCTAATGCTCCAGTAAATAGCCTCCTTTAGGCTGGTCCAACAAATTGCAATTACATTCAAATTGAAAAACTCAAAGTGTAGGGGTGCTGTAGGGAAGATGAGATTCAGTGGGAGAGTGCTGGGGAGCTATGAAAGAAGGTAATGGTTAGTGGAAATCCCCAACATTTCATTTTTCTTAAAAATATATATGTATATACTTATGAAAACATAAAAATAAACAAAATTTTATAATGAATTATGAATATATATAATATATTTATAATTATATATGTATTCATAAATATATAATTTATAAATATAATATAACAAAGGTATTAAAAATAACATGGACAAATATAAAAATAAACGAATATTTATACAATATTTAATATTTTAGTACAAACTTTTTCATTTTGTAAATGAAAATGTAAAGGGTGAGGTAAATGCCTTGAAACATTGTGGAGACAAATGACAATTCTCAGTAGTTAGCAAGTAAGGTCTCTACTGTAATTAATTATATAATCACAGTATAAATTATATACTGTATAATCATAAATTATATGTATGCATATATAGAAACACAGAGACACAAACACACACACACACACACACACACACACACACACACATATATATATATTATAAAATGCTAGGGGATATCCAAATTTGTTAATTGTTACCTATCAACCCTCTACACAATGATTTTTGGTTTTTAAAAGTTTATTATTTTATTTATTTACATTCTGACTGTTGTTTCCCTTTCTGGTCCCCCTCCAAGAGTTCTTCACCACATCTACTCTCCTCTTCGATTCTGAGAGGATGTTCTCTCGCCCTCCCACCAATTCCTACCTCACCCTGCTAGAGCCTTTCTTCCGTAGGGTATCAAATGTCTACAGTATTAAGTGCATTGTTCCCACTCAGGCCAGACAAGGCAGTCCTCTGCTACATATGTAGCAGGGGCCAGGGACCAGCGAATGTATTCTCTTGGATTGGTGGCTTAACATCTGGGATCTTTGGGGAATCTGAGTTAGTTGATGCTGTTGTTCTTCCCATGGGGTTGCAATTCTCCTTAGTCCCTTCAGTCCTTCCCCGAGCTCTTCCATAGGGGTTGCCAGAAACCCTAAGCAAATAGAAACAGTCATTAAAATTAAAAGTCTAACAACAACAACAGCAACAACAACAACAGCCAACAGCACCCCAGGACCAGATGGTTCTAGTTTAGAATTCTACCAGACCTTCAAAGAAGAACTAACATCAATATTCCTCAAACTCTTCTACAAAACACAAACAGAAGGAACACTACCTAATTCATTCTGTGAAGCCACAATTACTCTAATACCTAAACCACATAATGGCTTTTACTTTAAATAAGTGAAAATGTCATATTTTGTGTTTAAGTTTTTCTAAATATATATTTTAATTTGTTGGTAACTTCAATTATAAAAAGAATGTATGAAAAAAAATTCCAAAAACACAGTTAAAGATATGTTGTTCCAATCTCCATCTGGCATTAGTCTGGCTTGCTGAAACTTATTTCTAAAGGTTCTAGGACAGTTCCAAAGAAATGGTGTTTGTTTTATAGGTAAAACTGAATGGTAAAAATTCAGTTTGTGTATTTAGCCCACAGTGGTAGATATTTATTCTTATTTCTAGAATCATTCGATTATTTACTTATCTCTGTTCCTCACTTAGGTAACCTGGGTCATGAAAGAGGCATGACAGAGTGTGTACATTGTTATAGTTAGATGCATCTTCTTTTAACCTAGCAAATGCTCACCAGATTAAACCCTATGAGATGATGAAAACAAAACAAAAATTTAAAACAAATAAAAGCCTTTTACCATTTCTATCGGAACTTGTTTTTTATTCCTAATTTATCCTCTCTCGTATTACATTCCGACCGTGGGTTCCGCTCCCTCCCTCTGCTCAGGTCCTCCTTCATCCTTCCCTCCCTACTCCTTCATCCTCCCCAACATCCTCCTCATCAGCCCCTGCCTCCACCCTCCCTACCCACTCCTCTTTCATTTCCCTAAGAAAAAGGATAAGCCTCCCAGGAATATCAGCCAAACAAGGCATATCAAATTGCAGTAAGATAATGGAGGGACAGAATTTCCTAATGGGAGGCCAAGGGTTCAAAAGCAGCCAAAAGCATCAGAAACAATCCCTTCTTCCTCTTTTAGGAGTATTACAAGAATACCAAGCTATAGACTACAAAAAGAGGGCCTAGGTTACTTTTAGTTCAGTCTGGCTGGGTCCCTTTGAGTCCAGGCTGGTTGATTCTGGGGGATTTTTTGTAATGCCCATGACCCCTCTGGCTCCTACAGTCTTTCCTCCCTCTCTTCCCCATGATTCCCTGAACTCTGTCTATGTTTAATGGTGGGAATCTGCATCTGTTTCCAAGAAATTTGTGGATCAGCACATTGTGAGGTCACCAGGGATCAGCCTGGGGATTACTGTTTGTTCCTGGGAAGAATGGGAAAGCTGGGGCAATGAGAGTGGAGGAGAAACAGGAAGCTTTCAGGGTCTCCTTTTCAGTCCCCAAATGGTGCTTCCTCCCTCCCTTAGCTCCCACATACTTGTCACACATCTTTGTAGCCCAATCTTATATTTTTTATTCAGTTAATATAAATCATGCTTCAGTTTGGGGTAACTTAAGTGATCTCTCAGACCCTTAAGAAAGGCAGTATTTTTAAGTTTGTACTGTAACATTAGGCGCACATAATATTCTTTAAAAATTGCAAAAGTATATAGTTCAGTATTCTCATGAGTGGCCATGATTCTGATGCAACTAGACTAAAGAACCGAAAATAAAGGTTCATTAAACACTGTAATTCTGTAGATACGAAAGCCTGCTTTTTAAAGTTGAAATGTGCATTGTGAAATTCTAAAAAATAGAGAAATACTAAGTCTACTTAAAGAAGGCAATTTTTGATATTTCTGTAGAGTTATATATTACTATTAATGTTAGAAATGTTTCAATATTTATGGAGAGTTGATATTTTCCTTAACTTCTTTAATAAGAGATATTATTGAAAATATTGGACATACAATTTTACCCCAAATATTTAAAATATATGTGAAAGGCAGATAATTATTAAAATGTTTCTGGGATACTGGGCTGCAAAAGATCTATATCTATTTATTTGTAACTAATATTTTAATCAAATTGAGGAAATATAAGAAATGAAATTATTAATAACTGCTAAATAAATCAGTTACATTGCAGACCAAAACAATTTTAGACATATATACATATACATATACACAAACATATTTATATACATGCACATACACACATACATACACATATACATATACATATTTATATATTTCTTATAGATTCTTTTAATGCTTCTGTCTTACTGGGCTTGGGTGCTTTCTAGCTTGGCTTTACTTCTTGCCTTCTCTGGAGAACATTGCAGCATTTGTGTAACAGATTACTTGCAGAGACAATATTCTACTATGTGACTGTGCTCAAATAGGCTTTATACACAAGAAAGACTTATAAAAGAAAATACATTTCTGTGAAATAACAACATAGTGGCCTAAGGCATATATGCTTGCTAGTGGTGTTGGTGCAAATACAACAAGATTATAGGGTTTAATGGAAGACCATAATGCATTTGACCTATGATTCACATACGATTTAACATTAAAAAGTTAAAAGCTTTGTGTGAGAAGATGAATCATCATATTTTAGAAATTTTTTTCTCATTATATAGTTTAATGCTATAAATACATAAAATACATAATTTGAGGGGTAACTGGCAATTCACAATAATTACTCAATTGCTGTTTTACAGGTCTCATACTTATGAATTAATAACTTATTAAATAATTTAATTACTTAATTTATCACAAATTCTTGATTGATTATTAAATAGAAAAAGACTTTGTATCATTGTTAGAAATCCAGGTAGGTTCATATAACATCCCTTTTACCACATCTGCATTATTTTATGAAAAAACAAATATAATATTGAAGGAAAGTGATTAAGATATATATTCTTCATTTATATTAGAACAGGTACTGCCTTATATAAACTTAAGATTAACAAACTACTTTAGAATCTTAAAACACTGCAGCGCTTCATTAATACAGAGATGCTACATCTGGTATAAATGAGTATTAGTAGTTGTTTGGAATGCATTATTAATTCAGTGGATCATACTTTTCAATATTAATTATCCATGGCTCGAGTTTTCAGATCTAGTCTCATTAATCACAAGCCCTAGGCCAATATGCTAATTTAAAGTCTATGTAAGAATCAGTAAATATTTGTTCCTTGTTAATATCATGCTAACCATACAAAGGAGAGTGTACCATGTCCAAGGACCCTAGGTTAAATGTGTAGCAACTGCAGTTCCTGACACAGGCTTTCTTTTGCCACTGCATGTCATAACCCAGTGCTGTGGCCCAGATAAATGAGATTGTTAGCCTGAGTCAATGCTTAATCTCTGTTTTGTGCTTAGTCTTCTGCCTATTTTTTCAATTTTTCTTAACATTTATGTATGAATGTGTGTTTGTGTATATTGTGTGTGGAGTGAGATTGTGTTTTGTGTGTGTGCATGTGAGATTGTGTGTGTATGTGCACTCATGCAGACACTTTTGCATGGTCACACCGTTGCTAGCGTGTATGTAGAGGTCTGAGAGTAACTTGTAGGAATCAGTTCTCTATTTCAACATTGTATGCCCCTGGAATAAGATGTAGATCACCAGTTTGTGTACTGGGTATCTTTACCTGCTTAGCCTCTTAGGCCTCTGCTCAACTATTTGAAAATTTCAATGTTATTCACTCAATTCTCAGCAAATCTACAATTTGAAATGGAGAGCATAATGCCGCATGTGTGAATGAAGATCATAGTAAAGGATGAAAACAGCTCTCTTATGTAAAGGTAAAAAGGATCACCCATGAACATATTGACTACATCCAAATATCATATAAAACACACAGATCCTTGTAATTGCTTCAGCTTTATCCAAAGAGTTAGTATTGAGACCCTGACAGATCATCTTTACTTCTTATATAAATTTGAAAATCGGGCTCTTGAGAACTCTTCCTCTTGTTTAAATCATCTTAACATTTTTCATATTTTCCTTCAAAGTCTTTTAAGGTCAATGTCTGTAGTATTGTGGCCTCTTAGTTGGAAAAAACAAACCATGTTTATAAATGGTCATGAGTTAGCACAACATTCTTCAATATACTTTTTTTTTAAACTCTACACACTATAGATCAAAACATTTCTATTGAAAGGGTTTTTGTATTAATGATTTCCTTTTTTAGTGAACTGAACTGGAAAATTCTATTCTGGGATTTTGTATCACTGGATTCTGTATAGATTTTATTTTTCTTGTAGATTTCACTTTGTATTATCTTATAAATTATTGAACCATTGAATCATATCCTTCCTATTGCCTATGACACATTTCTTCATTTAAGTTTGGTATCTTTGATCTTATTATCACTGGCCTCTTGTTTGAAGCAAAGGACCAAGTACTAGTGAGAAGACAGACACGTTTAATCTTCTGGTGACTCCAAACAAATAATGTGTTTCTTTTTTGTCAATGAGGGTATTGGCATTACTGACAGTGGCCAAATGCATGTACTTCAAATTTATTACCTCTTATTGATATATTTCCTCATTATATCATGGCTAGGTAGATTCTACCATCTTCAATAATTAAAAAAAATGATATTAGTTTTTCTCTTAAAGGCAATCCACTCTGTGTATAGTAAAAATTCCTAACTAAATTTCTGCTTTACTTTCACCTCCTACAAGTTATTTCTCCACATTGTGGTCAGAGTAAAACACACTCTCCACAAGTAAATGTTTGTGTGTGTGTGTGTGTGTGTGTGTGTGTGTGTGTGTGTGTATGCATATACAAATATAAATTATGCATATACAAATACATATACATAAACATTTGGATATATATTAATTTATCTATTTTTGCTAATGGCATATGGGGGAGGAAAAGGTCCATTTTATTACAGAGTATAATTCATCATCTATAGATGCCAAAAGAAGAACTCAATATAGGAATCTGGAGGCAGAAACTCAAGCAGAGAACATGGAAGAATACTGCTTATAGATTTGCTCCCACTGGACTGCTCAGTTCCCTGTCTTAAAGAGCAAAGACCCATCTTCTCAATAGAAATGTTCTCAAACATTCCTGTAGACCTATCTGATGGTTCCTTAACTGAGGCTGCATCTTATGAGATATTTCAATGTGACAAATGAAGATAATTATGACGCCATCTTAAAAAGTCCCAATATGTAAGTAGTTACTTTCTTATGTAGTGTTAAGTGAATACTTCACACATGCTCCCTGATTTTTTCTTGATTGTTACAAAGAACTAATGTGTGATTGACAAAGTATCATTTTATTTATCACTATGTAGACCATACATTTTATATTCCCATGAATAAATTCATCATTCCTGATATAACAACATAAGCTGTTGATCACCCCAAATTAAAGGTAAAAGGAAGACACATGCAAATGCAAGTCACTTGGCTTCTCAAGCGCTTGTGTCATCGACTGCTGCTTTCCAGTCTATTGATTAGCACTGCACTAGCTTACTCAGAGTTAAGAATGCTGTGATCTTTGTAATAGGGTAACATTGTAATAATTAAAGTTTCAACAATTTTAAATAATAGATAAATGGGGTAGAGGACAGAAGAAACTAAGGTATAACTACTGAATTATGAGCAATGAGGTCAGCTTTCTTAGTAATAAACAATGATGCATCAGTATTGAAATAATGAGGATTACCATTATTCAATTCCTTCATATTGGCATAATATTATTTTATAAACTGTCTACTTTTATTTTGTGTATTTGGATATCATGGTCTTTGCTGAACATATAGAGATAAAAAATGTTTGAGTCAGTTTTCTCCTTGATGATTGAACCCAGGTCACCAGAATTGGCAGACAGTACCTTTACCCAAAGAAGAAATTAATATACTTTTGTCATTATACTTATAACAAAAATGAATATAGTTCTTGTGATCTTATATTTTTCGGACATGAGAATTTTAAAAGAGATCTGAGATACATTTATGTGAATTCTGACCATAGATTGGAAGTTAGGCTATAGTTATTCAGAACTCTCAAATTCTGAGATTAATGAGTTCTGGTATATAGAATGACACAATCATCAGTTTGCTGTGATCACAAATGTTATACAAGCAGAATCCCATCTCAGGCTCATAAAAAATTTACATTCTTTATAATGAAGACCTAGTTGATGGGATGGGACTGACTAGAGTTTATCACTTAAAAAAATACAACTGTCCCAAGGAAAACTACAAGTCTTTTTATAAAAACATAAACTGGAATATATTGTAGATCAATAACTTTTTGCAACAATACATTCCATAATTAGTATGAACCTGTGATGGTTTGAATGAGGGCTTATGCATTTGCACTTTTAGTCTCAAATCACTGGTGCTGTGTGCAGTTTATAGAGCTCTTAGGAAGTAGAGTTTTTCAGAAGTAGGCATTTCACTGAGAGGGAGCTTGAGAATTTATATCATCGACTCATATTTGGTTTATTTTTTATGCTTTCTGTATGTGCTTAGAGATGTGATCTCTCAACTCTGACTACCTGCTGCCCTGAAACTTCTGCCAATATGGATTCACCCTCTAGAATAACTTGTAAGCCAAAATAACTCATTCCTTCTTTAAACTGCTTTTAGTCAGAGTGTCATCAGAAAATAGAAATAACTGATATTTAATTCATTTACTAAATACCATAATCTTGTGGCTTTTATCAGTAGTTGCTGCAAAGATATATTTCTCAATAAATAAAATTTTAAAGAACCAAAAAATTAGAATTATTATAGCTTATACATAAAATATTTCATTCGGCTATTTGTGTTATCATGCAAAAATTCTGGTTGGTTTTTCCACAGGACATAAAAGTCAGTCTCATCTAAAGCAAAAGCTGTACAACATATGCCACCTTCACTCTTTTAGATTGACTAGTGTAGTCACGGTGAGACTACAGGGTAAGAGTCAAATGTTCCTCCATTTTGTATTCTTGTTGAGGCCATTTTAGTTTTAACTAGAATTTTACCTTCTTGATAGAAAATTACCCTAACTTATCCTAGAAACCAGGGGTGAAGACTTAGCTTCGGTTGAACTATGTGCTTGTGCAAATTTCCTCCTCCACCTAACTGCACATCTTAGCCTCTTCTATTAAATGGCTTGTGCAACCTCTGCAGCTGCTGAGCAATATCCCAGCATGTAGTTTTTGACTGTCACAGACCCTTGTTCCAAATGCTTAGAGCTACACTGGAGTTCCAAACATTTGAGTGCAGTCCTAGCTGCCTGGAGTTAAGATTTTCAATTGGTTACAAACTGTCTGAGTGATCATCTCTTGTAGACTTCTTGCAACATCAGTTTCTGCAACAGTTACAGGAATAATATAGAAAATGGCTCCTTTACATGTTATATAACTATTTCCTCAAAGTAAACCTCCTTTTTTCTAAAGATAGATTTCATAAGATTAGGAAATTGAATGAAACTTATAATACTGATAAAGTTACCAAAACATATAAGATTAATAATGCCGGTCCCAAGATTGTACATTTTAGTTAATGGGAAGTGTAGACTCTAGAAGCAGCCAAGCTCAGCTCCAATGAGCTGAGATATTCAGCTTTCCTAAAGTCACCATCCATGTTGTTGTGGATGAGTCCATGATCTAGCTGCCTTTCAGCCATCCATACTTCTTTTTTTCCAATTGATATATTGATTATATAATGTAGTATAAATTAAGTATGTCAACTTATATGGATACATTTATGGATCATTTCACATATAATGTTCTAAGTGATTGTTCCGTGTATAAAGGATATTCAAATACTTCAAATTTATAACTGGTCTATTATTGCATAGGCTACTAATTGTCAAACAGATCAACAAATACTTTGAAAACAAGCAACATTGAGAAAAACCTATATTAAGTTAGACTTCTTTTTTTTTCTTTTTTGTTTTCTTTTCTTTTTTTATTAGATATTTGCTTTGCGTACATTTGAAATGGTATCACTTTCTTACTTACCCCTCCCAAAATCCCCTATCTATCCACCTCCCCCTGCTCACCAACATTCCACCCACCCTCCACTTTCTTGACTGGCATTCCCCTACTCTGGGGCATTGAGCCTTCACAGGACCAATGGCCTCTCCTCTCATTGATGTCTGAAATGACCATTGTCTGCTACATATGTAGCTAGAGCCATGGGTACCTCCATGTGCACTCTTTGGTTGGTGGTTTAGTCCCTCAAGCTCTGGGGGTACTGTTGTTTTATATTACTCCTCTTGCAGGGCTGCAAACCACTTCAGCTCCTTGAGTCCTTTCTCTAGCTGCTCCATGGGGACCCTTTGCTCAGTCTATTGGTTGCCTATGAGCCATGGGTATTTTGATCCACCTTCCAACAAAGATCAAGGTATCAACACTTTGGTCTTCCTTCTTATTGAGCTTCATGTGGTCTGTGAATTTTATCTTGGGTATGCTGAGCTTTTGGGCTAATATCCACTTATCAGTGAGTGCATACCATGTGTATTCTCTTGTGACTGGGTTAATACACTTAGGTTGAAATTTTCTAGCTCCATCCATTTGCCTAAGAATTTCATGAATTCATTGTTTTTAATAGCTGAAATTGTGTAAATGTACCACATTTTCTGTATTCATTCCTCTGTTGAGGGACATTTGTATTCTTTCCAGCTTCTGGCTATTATAAATAAGGCTGCTATGAACATAGTAGAGCATATGTCCTTATTACATGCTGGAACATCTTCTGGATATATGCCCAGGAAAGGTATAGCTGGGTCCTCAGGAAGTGCTATGTCTAATTTTCTGAGGAACCACCAAACTGATTTCCAGAGTGGTTGTATCATCTTGCAATCCCACCAGCAATGGAGGAGTGTTCATCTTCCTCCACATCCTCTTCAGCATCTGTTGACCCCTGATTTTTGATCTTAGCCATTCTGACTGGTGTGAGGTAGAATCTAAGGATTATTTTGATTTACAATTCCCTAATGATTAGTGAACATTTCTTTAGGCATTTCTCAGCCATCCAGAATTCCTCAGTAGAGAATTCTTTGTTTAGGTCTGTACACCATTTTTAATAGGGTTATTTGTATCTCTGGAATCTAACTTCTTGAGATCTTTGTATATATTGGATATTAGCCCTCTATCAGATGTAGGATTGGTAAAGATCTTTTTCCAGTCTGATGGTTGCCGTTTTTTCCTATTGACAGTGTCCTTTGCCTTACAGAAGCTTTGCAATTTTATGAGGTTCCATTTGTCAATTCTTGATCTTAGAGCATAAGCTATTGGTATTCTGTTTAGGAAATTTTCCCCTGTGTCCGTGTGCTCCATGGTCTTCCCCATTTTCTCATCTATTAGACTCAGTACATCTGGTTTTATGTGGAGGTCCTTTATGCACTTAGACTTGAGTTTTGTACAGGGAGGTAAGAATGGATCAATTTGCATCCTTCTACATATTGACTGCCAGTTGACAGTTGAAAATTCTGTCTTTTTTCCACTGGATGGCTTTAGCTCTTTTGTCAAAGATCAAGTGACCATGAATGATTGGGTCGTTTCTAGAACTTCAATTCTATTCCATTAATCTACCTGCCTATCATTGTACCCACAACATGCAGTTTTTATCACTATTGCTTTGTAGTATAGCTTGAGGTCAGGATGGTGATTCTGCCAGCGGTACTTTTACTGTTGAAAATAGTTTTTGCTCTCCTGAATTTTTTGTTATTTTAGATAAATTTGGAAATTTTTCTTTCTAACTCTGTGAAGAAATGAGTTGGAATTTTGATAGGGATTGCATTGAATATGTAGATTGCTTTCCGGCAAAATGGTCATTTTTACTATATTAATCCTGCCAATCCAAGAGCATGTGAGATGTTTCCATCTTCTGAGATCTTCTTCAATTTCTTTCTTCAGAGACTTGAAGTCCTTGTCATACAGATGTTCTTTCACTTGCTTGGTTAGAGTCACACCAAGATATTTTATATTATTTGTGACTATTGAGAAGGGTGTCATTTCTGTAATTTCTTTCTCAGCCTCTTTGTCATTTGAGTATAGGAAGGCTACTGATTTGTTTGAGTTATTTTTAAATTCAACCACTTCGCTGAAATTGTTTATCAGGTTTAGGAGTTCTCTGAGGGCATTTTTGGGGTCACTTAAGTATATTATCATATCATCTGCAAATAGTGATACTTTGAATTCTTCCTTTCTAATTTGTATCCCTTTGATCTCCTTTTGTTGTCTAATTGCTCTGGCTAGGACTTGCATTACTATATTTATCAGGTATGGAGAATGTGGACAGCCTTGTCTAGTCTCTCATTTCAGTGGGACTGCTTCAAGTTTCTCTCCATTTAGTTTGATGTTAGCTACTTGTTTGCTGTATATTGCTTTCATTATGTTTAGGTATTGGCCTTGAATTCCTGATCTTTCCAAGATTTTTATCATGAAGAGATGTTGGATTTTGTCAAATGCTTTATCATCATCTAATGAAATGATCATGCGATTTTTCTTTGAGTTTGCTTATATAGTTATATATATATATATATATATATATATATATATATATATATATATATAATATAGCTAAAAATATTTTGATACATTTCTGTATATCGAACAATCATCCCTGTATCCCTGGGATGAAGTCTACCTGATCTTGGTGGATGATCGTTTTGATGTGTTCTTGGATTCAGGGGCCAAGAATTTTATTGAGTATTTTTGCATCAATATTCATAAGAGAAATTGGCCTAAAGTTCACTTTTATTGTTGGGTCTTTATGTGATTTAGGTGTCAAAGTAATTGTGGCTTCATAAAACGAATTTGGTAGTGTTCCTTCAGTTTCTATTTTGTGGAATAGTTTGAAGAGTATTGGTATTAGGACTTCTTTGAAAGTCTGATAGAACTCTGCATTCAACCCTTATGGTCCTGAGCTTTTTTTTTTTTTTTTTTTGGTTGGGAGACTATTAATGGCTGCTTCTATTTCTTTAGGGGTTATCGGATTGTTTAGATCATTTATCTGATCCTGTTTTAAGTTTGGTACCTGGTATCTGTCTGGAAAGTTGTCCATTTCATCAAGATTTTCCAGTTTTGTTGCGTATAGACTTTTGTAAGATTATCAGATGATTTTTTGGATTTCTTCAGTATCTGTTGTTATGTAGCCTTTTTCATTTCTGATTTTGCTGCTTTGGATATTGTCTCTGTGCCCTCTGGTTAGTTTGGCTAAAGGTTTATCTATGTTGTTGGTTTTTTCAAAGTACCAGCACCTGGTTTGGTTGATTCTTCATATAGTTTATTTTTGTTTGTTTGTTTCTTCTAGGTTGATTTCAGTCCAGAATTTCATTATTTCCTGCCATCTACTCTTGTTTTGTGTATTTGCTTCTTTTTGTTCTAGAGCCTACAGATGTGCACTCAAGCTGTTTGTTTATGTTCTTTACAGTTTCTTTTTGGAGGCACTCAGAGCTATGAGTTTTCCTCTTAACACTACTTTCATTGTGTTCCATAAGTTTGGGTATGTTGCGCCTATGTTTTTATTGAATTCTAAAAGGTCTTTGATTTCTTTATTTATTTCTTCTTTGATTAAGTTATCATTGAACAGAATGTTGTTCAGTTTCCATATGTATGTGGGCTTTCTGTTGTTTTTGTTATTATTGAAAAACAGCGTTAGTCTGTGGTGATCTGATAGAGTGCATGGAATTATTTCAATCTTCTTATATCTGTTGAGGTCTCTTTTGTGACCAAGTATATGGTCAATTTTGGAGCAGGTATCATGAGGTACTGAGAAGGTATATTCTCTTGTTGTAGGATAAAGTGTTCTATAGATATCTGCTAAATCCATTTGGTTCATAACTTCTGTTTGTTTCACTGTTACTCTGTTTTGGTTGTGTTTCCACGATCTGATCATTGATGAGAGTTGGGTGTTGAATTCTCCCACTATTATTGTGTGAGGTGTAATGTGTGCTTTGAGCTTTAGTAAAGTTCCTCTTATGAATGTGAGTGCCCTTGTATATGGAACATAGATGTTCAGAATTGATATAATTCATCTTGTTAGATTTTTCCTTTGAGGAGTATAAAGTGTCCTTCCTTATCTTTTTTGATTACTTTAGGTTGAAAGTTGTTTTTATTTGATATTAGAATGGCTACACCAACTTGTTTCTTGTGGCCATTTGCCTGGAAAATTGTTTTCCATCCTTTTACTCTGAGGTAGTATCTGTCTTTGTGCCTGAGGTGAGTTTCCTGTATGCAGCAAAATGTTGGGTGTTGTTTATGAATCCAGTCTCTTAGTCTATGTCTTTTTATTGGAAAATTGAGTCCATTGATATTAAGACATTTTAAGGTGAAGTGATTGTTGCCTCCTGTTATATTTACTATTAGAGGTGGAGTTATGTTTGTATAATTCTCTTCTTTTGGGTTTGTTAAAAGATTAATTTCTTGCCTTTTCTAGTGTGAATCTCCATTCCTTTTGTTTCTGTTTTCTATTCATTATCCTTAGAAAGGCTGAATGGATACAAAAATGTGGTATATATACACAATGGAGTACTATTCAGCCATTAGAAACAATGAATTCATGAAATTCTTAGAGAAATGGATGGAGCTGGAGAACGTCATACTAAGTGAGGTGACCCAGTCTCAAAAGAATACCCATGGTATGCAGTCACTGATAAGTGGATATTAGCCTAGAATCTTGGAACACCAAAGACATAAATCACATACCAAGTGATGTCTCACAAGAAGAAAAGAGTGGACACTGGTGCTAGAATGGACCAAAACATCATTGTGGGAAAGTACAAGAACAGTGAGGTGGGAGGGGTTGGATGAGGGAGCAGGTGGAGGGAAAAGGGCATGTGGGACCTTTGGGGGTGGGGAGCCAGAAAACAGGAAATGAATTATAAATATAGAATATATCCAATAAAAAAAAAAGAAAGGCTGAATTTGTGGAAAGATAATGGGTAAATTTGGTTTTGTCATAGAATAACTTGGTTTCTCCATCTATGGTAATTGAGAGTTTTGCTGGGTATAGAAGCCTGGGCTTGCATTTGTGTTTCCTTAGGCTATGTATGACATCTGTACAGGATCTTCTGGCTTTCATAGTCTCTGGGGAGAAGTATGGTGTAATTCTGATAGGTCTGCCTTTATATGTTCTTGACCTTTTTACCTTACTGCTTTTAATAATCTTTATTTAGTGCATTTGTTGTTTTAATTTAAATGTGATGGGAAGAATTTCTTTTTGGTCCAATCCTTTTGGAGTTATGTAGGCTTCTTGTATGTTCATGGGCATCTCTTTCTTTAGGTTAGAGTTTTCTTCTATAATTTTGTTGAAGACATACTGGCCCTTTAAGCTAGAAATCTTCACTGCCTTCTATACCTCTAATCCTTAGATTTGGTCTTCTCCTTTTGTTCTGGATTTCCTGGATGTTTTGGGTTAGGAGCTTTCTGAATTTTGCATTTTCAATGCTTTCTATGGTTTCTTCTGCATCCGAGATTCTCTCTTCTATCTCTTCTATTCTGTTGTTGATGATCTATGACTCCTGACTTCTTTCCTAGTTTTTTTTATGTCCAGCATTGTTTTCCTTTGTGATTTCTTTGTTGTTTCTACCTTCATTTTTAGATCCTGGGTGGTTTTGTTCAATTCCTTCAACTGTTTGTGCTTTCCTATAATTCTTTAAGGGTTTCTTGCAGTTTACCTGTGTTCTTCTGTATTTCTTTAAGAGAGTTATTTCTGTCCTTCTTGAAGCCCTTTATCAGCATCATGATATGTGATTTTAAATCCAAATCTTGCTTTTCTGGTGTGCTGGGGTAACCAGGATTCATTGTTGTGGGAGAACTGGGTTCAGATGGTGCCATGTTGCTTTGATATCTGTTGGTAATGTTCCTGTGTTTGCCTTTCACCATCTGATTATCTCTGGTGTTAGTTAGTCCTGCTGTCTCTGGCTGGTGCTTGTCCCTCCTGTGGGCCTACACGCCTGTCTCAGTACCCCTGGGTGACCAGCTCTCCCCTGGCACAGAGTGCTTTGGCTCAGCCCAGCTCCTGAATGCAGATGGAGCCTAGAAGAAACCTGTCCCATCTGTTCTTCCATTCCTGTGTTCCCTGCACTCCTGGCAGTACCAGCCTGCACAGGAGCTGGAGAGAAAATGGTGGTCTCACCACCAAACCTGGGAGTCAAACACTCCCTGTAGGCCAGTTCTCCCTTGGCAGGATCAGTGCACAGATGGTTGTGGCACAGCCCAGCTCCTGAATGCATATGGAGCCCATAGGGACCCTGTCCCATGTGTTCTGCCACTCCTTTGCTCCCTGTGCTCCTGGTCGTACCAGCTTGCTCAGTTGCTGGAAAGAAAATCCCAATCATACTTCTGTAAGAAAATATAACTGTATCAATTCTGTCAGCTAATCTTTGTGTAAACATTGCTTTGTTATGATTTACCAGTGCTTTATCCGGAGTGAATAGATGTTTGTTCACAATTTCTGAGTTTCACTACACTTGTCCATCCCAATAAACTAAGGTTCTACATAAAATAATATATTTTAAATATGAATCTTTTTATGTCAGTTTTTATTAGATATTTTCATTATTTACATTTCAAATTTTATCTTTTTTCCTGGTTTTCCCTCTAGAAACCCCTATCCCATCCCTCCATGCTCTGCTTCCTAGAGGATGTTCCTTCACACACTCACACTTCCTGCCCTTGAATTCCCCTACACTGGGGTATTGAACCCTCATAGATCCAAGGTCCTCACCACCCATTGATATCTGACAAAACCATCCTCTGCCACATATGCAGCTGGAGCCATGGATCCTTCTATGTGTACACTTGTTTGGGTGGTTTAGTCCCTGGGAGCTCTGAAGTGGTCTGGTCAGTTAATATTGTTCTTCCTGTGGAACTGCAAACACCTTCAGCTCCTTCAGTCCTTTAACTCCTCCATTGGTGACCACATGCTCAGTCCAATGGTTATCTGTGAGCATCTGCCTTTGTATTTGTCAGACTCTGGCAGAGCCTCTCAGGAGATAGCTGTATTAGGTTCCTGTCAGCATGCACTTCTTGGCATCCACAACAGTGTCTGAGATTGGTGACTATATATGGGATGGATCACCAGGTGAAGCAGTGTCTAGACAGCCTTTCCTAGTCTTAAACAATAGACCACTAAGGCACGAGCTCAAAATTGTGAAGTGTTTTTCCACTGAGACATTTCTTAGATAATGTTTATATATCACATATATTTGAATACTGTTAGAGGGAGATGGAACAACTCTACAGAGATAATTAAATTTAAAATAGGTAACAGTAACAGTCAATAGGCAGAAAATTGAGGAAATACTCCTCTAGACATTAATGAATTCCAGAGTCACAGTTGTGGCTAAAATTTTACCAGGATCTCTTCCACTCACATGTTAATATGCTCGCTATTTAGAAGCACCTCTGCTTTACAGTATAAAAAAAAGCCCACACTTTTATATGAGATTATTTAATAACCAATTCTTTAATAACTCATTCTAGAATTCATGAAATTCAAAGTTTTAATGTTGTATTCTTGGATAATATGATTAGTATGATAATGCTGTATCTACAATCATTTTTTGTTGTGTTACAGTCCAAACACAAAGCTTTATATATCCTTGGCAAGCATTGAACCACCAGGCTTCATCATAGGTCATTAAAACTAATGTTTCATGTTAAAATTACAGGTAGAAAATAAGTCAGCTTTTATTTTTCCTGGAATGGCCCAGATGCCTTCATGTATACACACAGAATACCCCATTTTTTCCAGGAATAACCAATTTCTTATTACATTACTATTTTTATTTAAGAAGCTTCTACTTATAGTGGCTAATCCTGCTAAGCAGGGAATGTCTGTGTTTTCAAGTAGACAGAGGATAAAAGAGTAGAATAAGTTGTTTTGAGATATGTTTGTTGATTTTTTTTCTGGTGCTTCACCTGTACATACAAGAGAAAAAAATAAAGCTAGACTGCTATAATATTGTGCATGTTCTCATGTGTATCTTCTCTTGCCAACGTTATTTTTAGCTCTACTACTACTTTTCTCTACAAGGTTAAATTGTCAAAGAAGATTCATGTAAGTCACAACTATTTCCCAGAGACAACCTTTACTAACAGTTTAGATGTTACCATCAAACATCCAGTACAGAGGGAATACTCCTATGCCATATATGACTTAAAATCTTGGCAACTAGAAGTGTTCCTTTTCTTCTTTCTTAGTAAATAATTTGATTTAGAATTACAGAGATATTTTAAAGAAAGCCATTTGAGGGTATTGTTTACTATTGGACCTGTGCAGCAAGGTAGTGAAAGCTGGCTGAGGTGTTGAAGGAAGGAAGGAGTGACATACAGAGACTCTGAGGCAGAGTGAGATATGTGCACTCTTCTCAACTGTACCAATTATATCACATCCTAGAACCTTAGTACATTTATTATTTATAGCACATGGGGAAGAACTGGCTTGAGTCAGTATGGGTTTCTGTAGGTGAGCAGTCTCAGGCTATAAAGACCCTATATGTAACTGTAGTTGTTAGGTTTCAAACACACTGTCATGACTTATCCTAGGACTAGAGGAAGTCTTTGCCAATTCTGAGACTGACCCAATATTCTTTGAGTATATATGCCTAGTATACAATTAAAAAATATGTTAAATTTTTTTTGTCTTTTCCCTATTCCCAGAGATGCTGTGAAATTCTAATCATCACATTCATTTTCCTCAGATGGAGTCTCTCCATAACCCTATTAATATATATGGTACTAATAGACAATAAGATCTTTTCATTTTCTTCCAAAAGAAGAATAATGTACCCTAGGCTGTGTAAAAGCTTCTGTGGTATGCAACAGGGAGTATTCAGGACTGAATCAATAAAGACTCTATGCTCTGTCAGGTGATGTCAGAGATCTATCATAGTCTCTGCTTGGAATGTGCTGTTGATTTCATTTCATCTAAATCAGTGAACAGAAAATCAGGCTGAGAGAATAGAAATAATTTTTTAAATTAGAAAGTTCATTTCTTTAAGTCCTTCTTAGCCATTTGAGACTCCTCTGTTGAGAATTTTCTGTTTTGCTCTGTATCCCATTTTAAATGGGTTATTTGTTTTACTGGAGTTTAACTTCTTTAGTTTTTAGTATACTTTGGATATTAGTCCTCTTTCAGATGTAGGGTTAATGAAGATCTGTTACCAATCTGTAGGTTACTGTTTTGTCCTATTGATAGTGTCCTTTGTCTTACAAAAGATTTTCAGTTACATGAGGTACTATTTGTGAACTGATCTTAGAGCCTGAGCCATTGGTGTTATGTTCAGGAAAATTTCCTCTGAGCCTCTCAGAGGACAGCCATTGTTTTCACTATCCTGTTTATTCTTTCCATGTCTGTGAAGAATTGTGTTGAACTTTTCATGGGGATTGCATTGAATTTGTTGATTGCTTTTTGTAAGATGGCCATGTTTTTACATGACCATTACATGGTCATCAGGGAAATGCAAAGCAAACCAGCCCTAAGATTTCACCTAATAACAATAAGAATGGCTAAGATCAAAAACTCAAGTCACATCACATGCTGTGGAGGATGTGGAGAAAGAGGAACACTCCTCCATTTCTGATGGGATTTCAAATTGGAGCAACCACTCTTGAAATCAATCGCTTTTCCTCAGAAAATTGGAAATAGTTCTACCAGAAGATCCAGCTATACTATTCCTGGGCATATAGAAAAAGATGCTCTACCCCACCCCAAATGACACATTCTTCACTATGTTCTCAGCAGCCTAATTTGTAATAACCAGAAGCTGGAAACAACCCAGATGTCCCTCAACCAAAGAATGGAAACAGAAAAATGTAGTTTATTTGCACAATGAAATATTATTCAGCTATTAAAAACGAGGACATCTTGAATTTTTCAGGCAAATGGATGAAACTAGAACATATCATCATGAGTGTGATAATCCAGACCCAAAAGGACATACATGGTTAGTCAGTGATAAGTGGATTTTAGTCAAAAAGTTCAGAATATTCAGAATACACCAATAGACCTTAGGAAATATGCAGCAGTGTAAGGGTTAAAGAAATCCTCTGGAAAGTCCCAGAGACCTGAGAACTGAGAGGCTCCAAAGACTCAATAGGGGTGATCCTGGCTGAAATGCCCAACAGTGGGGAAATGGGACCTGAAGAGACCACCTTCAGTAGATAGTCACTGCCCCCAGTAGAGGGATGGGCCCACCTACCCATCTTCAAATGCAGGGACATAATGTAGCAGAGGAACTGAAGGAAATGCCATCTGGTGATTGGTCCAATTTAGGATCCAGACCATGTATGCACACCAAACCATGTCACTATTACTGATGTCACTATACTGATGATGTGCTTGCAGACAGCAGCCTAGCATGACTGCCCTGTAAGAGTCTCTACCAGCAGCTGACTGAGACATATACAGATACTTACAGCCAAACATTCGACTGAGGCTAGGGACCCATATAGAAGAGTTATGGGAAAGACTGAAGGAGCTGAATGGGATTGCAACCAGATAGGAAGACCAACAATATCAACTAACCTGGAGCTCCCAGAGACTAAGCCACCAACCACAAAGCACACACGGGCTGGTTGGTGGCCCCTGGCACATACATAGCAGAAGACTATCTTGTCTGGCTTTAGGGAGAGAGGAAACATTTAATCCTGTAGAAACTTGATGACCCAGGGAAGGGAGATGCTGACAAGAGTGAGGTGGGGGAGGGTGGGTAGTTGGGTTGGGGAGCACCTTCTGAGACAATGCAAGTGTGGGGGAATGGGATTAAAAAATCTCTTTGAGGGGATCCAGGAAATGGGGGCAACATTTGGAATGTAAATAATAAATAATTTAATAAGAAAATAAAAAGTTCATTAGTAAACACACAAAAAAAATGTATAGTTTTTGTTACAAATAAAAGATAGTTCAAAAGTCTGTGGATTTGTCTGCATGGCATCTCTGTACTAGGCAGTTAGAGATGCTTTTAGAGAAGTGATTGCTACCTGTTGCCCACTCAGGTGTTCTCTAAGTCAAAGTACCGCATAATCTCAGGGTCGAGCTGCATTGCCCAAGTATGACATCTGGAAAGAATCATGAGAACAACTGTCATTTATCCATATGGAAGGATGTTATTAAGCTTTACCAATCCTTAGCTAGAACCTATTTCCTCTTCTGCCTCTTGAATTCTGTGGCATACATTTTTTCTTTACATTTTTATCACAATTTAATGTGATCTGTTTATGTTTTGTGCCTGAGAATGGATTGCAACTAAGCATCCTCTCAATGATGATGAATAAAGCACTTTGGCATTACTTAAAACATGCCAGCCAGCCTGTGATTGGCTCACAGTGTGATAACCACTGAACCAGCTTCACTTTTTAATCATAGTTCAGCTTTATCAGACAATCTCAAGGATTTATTCTCTACCTAAATCACAACACAGATTTCTTTCTACAATGGAACATTGACGTTCCATTTGGCACAAGCCAAGGCATATCCTTGCTGCTATATTCCTTCAATTCAGAATATTGCTAGTATCACTTCTCTGCCTTTTGTCTAAGATGAAGAGCAGAATATTGCTAGTATTGAGCATGTGTCTAGGACACAGAGAGTTAGGCTTCTTATAAAATTCAGATCAAAGTTTATTGAGAAGGTTCAGCAGGTAAAGTTACTTTTAGTAAAGGTTGATAATCTGAACCTGATCCCAAGATCCCATTTCATTTAAGAAGATAATTGTCTCCTGTAAATTCTCTCTCTCTCTCTCTCTCTCTCTCTCTCTCTCTCTCTCTCTCTCTCTCACTGTGTGTGTGTGTCTCTGTCTCTCTGTATGTCTCTGTCACTGTCTGTCTGTCTCTATGTCTCTCTCTCCAGTTTATTGGCTCATGAAAAAAGCTTTGACATTTCACAGTTTTAAGACCAATTTATCATATATCTACTAACATACATAGTAATAATTAACATGTATATGCTTAGGCTATGTTAACTTCAAAGAGATGTGCTATAAATTATAGAGGATAGGGGAACATAGTAAAGATTTTCCTTATCCCCAAAGTAGCAAAATATAGTGTGGAAAGAAAATGTTCAGGACACTAAATATGAATAACAACACAAGCCATTGGTGCTGGAGAGATGGCTTAGTGATTAAGCATATAGACTACTCTTCTACGGGACATGAGTTCAATTCCCAGCACTCACATAACAGCTCACAGCTGTCTGTCTACAGTTCCAGAGGATCCAACAGTCTCACACAGAAATGAATGAAGGCAAAACATCAATCCCTACACAATATATAAACAAATTGCATAGGCCACTGAAGATATTTCACTACAAACACAAATTTCTAAATTTATATCATAATATTTGTAATATTTATAATATTGTGGTTGGAGAGAAAAATGCATACCTGTAATTCCTGCTGTTGGGAGAATGAGGAGTAATAATCACCTCAAATTATGTGACAGTATAAGCTACACAATAAGTTCTAGGCCAGTGTGTACAGAAAGAGACCTGTTACAAAATAAAACAAATGAACAGATAAATATATAAAGATTGTGACACAAAGAAAAATGAAATATCAAAACATTATCTCACTGTTCAATATTCACTGCATACATTGAAGTGTTACATAAACTCATTTTCATGCATGTTCATCATGTGCATTGTGCTCACTGAATATGAATACACTCACCCTTTTCCCTGCCCCCTTCATTTCCCTAGATAGTCTACTTTTGCTTGCATACCAATGTACATGAATGATTTTTATATACCCATAAAACCTAGGCCTTGAAGGTGAGAGAAAACATAACAGTTATTTTCTGATTCTGATCAACATATCATCATATGTTATTGATTATAGCTTCTGATTTCCTGAAAACAACCTAATTTATTTCAAACAATACAAACTAGCAAAGTCAATCTAAAAATTAATACTCTTACAGATGAAAAATCTGGCGGTTCCTCAGAAAACTGGACGTGATACTTCCGGAGGACCCAGCCATACCACTCCTGGGAATATATCCAGAAGATTCTCCAGCATGCAATAAGGATACATGCTCCACTATGTTCATAGCAGCTTTATATATATAATAGCCAGAAGCTAAAAAGAACACAGATGTCCCTCAACAGAGGAATGGATACAAAAAATGTGGTATATATACACAATGGAGTACTATTCAGCCATTAGAAACAATGAATTCATGAAACTCTTAGAGAAATGGATGGAGCTGGAGAACATCAACCTAAGTGAGGTGACCCAGTCTCAAAAGAATACCCATGGTATGCACTCACTGATAAGTGGATATTAGCCTAGAATCTTGGAACACCAAAGACATAAATCACATACCAAGTTATGTCTGACAAGAAGAAAGGGGTGGACACTGGTGCTAGAATGGACCAAAGCATCATTGTGGGGAAGTACAAGAACAGGGAAGTGGGAGGGGTTGGATGAGGGAGCAGGGGGAGGGAAAAGAGCATGTGGGACCTTTGGGGGTAGGGAACCAGAAAAAGGGAAATGAATTGTAAATATAGAATATATCCAATAAAAAAATTGAAAAAAAAGAAGAGAAATAATATTGATAATCTATTTTCCTGGAAGATATTAGGAAGAAGATTGAGTTCTAAAGATTTGCACCATCAAGTTCTTGTCCTAATCTGAAACCTGTTTTAGAGTATATGATGAAAAATGTTTTTGTATTAGAAGTATTCTTTGCTTTTCGTAAATCAAGGAAAATTATATTTGTCTCTTTGGAAATGCCAAACATTTGTTAAAAATTTTCCCATTTTATTTATTTTTTTAATTTTCTATATTATTTGTTTACATTCCAAAGGCTTTCCCCTTTCCCAGTTCCCCCCTCATCATAATCCCATAAGTCCTCTTTCCTCTGCCCATTCCCCAATCACCCCCTCCCATTTCTCTGTTCTGGTACTCCCCTGTGATATTCGATCAAGTCTTTTTAGGAACAGGGCCCTTTCCTCCCTTCTTCTTGGGAGTAATAGCTAATTGTGTCTTGAGTATTCAGAGCTTCTGTGCTAAGTAATACCTACTTATCAGTGATTTCATTTAATGTGTATTCTTTTGTGATTGGGATAGCTCATTTTGGATGATATTTTCCAGTTCCAACCATTTGCCTCAAAATTTCATGAATTCATTGTTTTTAATTGCTGAGTAGTATTCCATTGTGTAAATATACCACATTTTCTGTATCCATTCCTCCACTGAGGGGCGTCTGGGTTCTTTCCAGCTTCTGGCTATTATAAACAAGGCTGCTATGAACATAGTGGAGCATGTGTCCTTGTTGCCTGCAGGGGAATCCTCTGGGTATATGCCCAGGAGTCATATGGCAGGTTCCTCAGGAAGTGTCATGCCCAATTTTCTGAGGAACCACGAGACTGATTTCCAGAGTTGTTGTACCATCTTGGAATCCCACCAGCAGTGGAGGAGTGTTCCTCTTTCTCCACATCCTCACCAACACCTGCTGTCTTCTGAGTTTTTAATCTTAGCCATTCTGACTGGTGTGAGGTGAAATCTCAGGGTTGTTTTGATTTGCATTTCCCTAATAACTAATGATGTTGAACATTTCTTAAGGTGCTTCTCAGCCATCCAATTTTCTTCAGGGGAAAATTATTTGTTTAGCTCTGTGCCACATTTTTATAGGGTTATTTGATTCTCTGGGGTTTAACTTCTTGAGTTCTTTGTATATATTGGATATTAGTCCTCTGTCAGATGTAGGGTTGGTGAAGATCTTTTCCCAATTAGTTGGTTGCTGTTTTGTTCTTCTGACCATATCCTTTGCCTTACAGAAACTTTGTAATTTTATGAGGTCCCATTTGTCAATTCTTGATCTTAGAGCATAAGCTATTGGTGTTCTGTTCAGGAACTTTCCCCCTGTGCCCATGTCCTCCAGGGTCTTCCCCAGTTTCTATTCTATTAGTTTCAGTGTGTTTTTATGTGGAGGTCCTTGATCCACTTGGAGTTGAGCTTAGTACAAGGAGATAAGAGTGGATCAATTTGCATTCTTCTGCATGCTGACCTTCAGTTGAACCAGCACCATTTGTTGAAAAGGCTATCTTTTTCCACTGGATGATTATAGCTCCTTTATCAAAGATCAATTGACCATTCTATTCCATTGTTCTACTTGCCTGTCACTGTACCAATATCATGCAGTTTTTAACATGATTGCTCTATAGTACTGCTTGAGTTCTGGGATATTTATTCTACGAGAAGTTCTTTTATTGTTGAGAATAGTTTTAGCTACCTGGGTTTTTTGTTATTCCAGATGAATTTGAGAATTGTTCTTTCTAAATCTATGAAGAATTGATTTGGGATTTTGATAGGGATTGCATTGAATCTGCATATTGCTTTTCCAAGATGGCCATTTTTACTATATTAATCCTGCCAATCCAAGAGCATGGAAGAGTTTTCCATCTTCTGAGGTCTTCTTTAATTTTTTTCTTCAAAGTCTTGAAGTTCCTGTCATACAGATCTTTCACTTGTTTGGTTAGAGTCACACCAAGATACTTTATATTGTTTGTGGCTATTGTGAAGGGTGTTATTTCCCTAACTTCTTCCTTAGCTTGCTTATCCTTTGAGTATAGGAAGACTACTGATTTGCCTGAGTTTATATTATAACCAGCCACTTTGCTGAAGTTGTTTATCAGTTGTAGGAGTTCTCTGGTGGAGTTTTTTTGGGTCACTTAAGTATACTATCATATCACCTGCAAATAGTGATAGTTTGACTTCTTCCTTTCCAATTTGTATCCCTTTGACCTCCTTATGTTGTCTAATTGCTCTGGCTAGAACTTCAAGTACTATGTTGAAAAGATGGGGAGATAGAGGGCAGCCTTGTCTAGTCCCTGATTTTAGTGGGATTGCTTCAAGTTTCTCTCCATTTATTTTGATGTTGGCTACTGGTCTGCTATAAATAGCTTTTAGTATGTTTAGGCATGGGCCTTGAATTCCTGTTCTTTCCAAGACTTTTATCATGAAAGGATGCTGAATTTTGTCAAATGCTTTTTCAGCATCTAATGAAATGATCATGTGTTTTTCTTTCTTTGAGTTTGTTTATATAGTGGATTGCATTGATGGATTTCCATATATTGAACAATCCCTGCATCCCTGGGATGAAGCCTACTTGTTCATAGTGGATAATCATTTTGATGTATTCTTGGATTCGGTTGACAAACATTTTATTTAGTATTTTTGCATTGATATTCATAAGGGAAACTGGCCTGAAGTTCTCTTTCTTTGTTGGATCTTTTTGTGGTTTTGCAAAAATGTAGGGTCCTGTTTCCTTATCCAGTCTGTTAGTCTATGTCTTTTTATTGGGGAATTGAGTCTATTGATGTTAAGAGATATTAGAAATAGTAATTATTATTTTCTGTCCTTTTTGAAGTTAATTTTTATATTTGAGTGGTTAACTTGTTTTGGGTTTGTTGAGAGGAGGTTTCTATCTTGCTTCTTCTGGGTTGTAGTTTTCTTTCTTGTGTTAGAGATTTCCCCCTATTATCCTTTGTAGGGCTGGGTTTGTGGAAAGATATCATACAAATTTGATTTTGTCATGGAATGCCTTGGTTTCTCCATCTACAGTGATTGAGAGTTTTGCTGGGTATAGTAGTTTTGGCTGAAATTTGTGTTCTCTTAGAGTCTGCATGATATCTGCCCAGGATCTTCTAGCTTTCATGGTATCTGGTGAGACCTCTGGTGTAATTCTGATAGGTCTTCCTTTGTATGTTACTTGGCCTTTTTCTCTTACTGCCTTTAATATTCTTTCTTTGTTTAGTACATTTGGGGTTTTGATTATTATGTGACAGGAAGTATTTCTGTTCTGGTCCAGTCTGTTTGGAGTTCTGTGGGTTTCTTGTATATTCATGGGCATTTCTCTCTTTAGGTTGGGGAAGTTTTCTTCCATAATTTCTTAGAAGATATTTGCTGGCCCTTTGAGTTGTAAATCTTCCATTCTCATCTATACCTATAATCCTTAGGTTTGGTCTTCTCATTTTGTCCTCGATTTCCTGTATGTTTTGGGCTACAAGGTTTTTGCATTTTGCACTTTCTTTGATTGTTGAATCCATGGTTCCTATGCTATCTTCAGCATTTGAGATTCTTTCTTCTATCTCTTGTATTCTATTGTTGATATTTGCATCTATGGCTCCAGATTTCTTCCCAAGGTTTTCTATCTCCAACGTTGTCTCCCTTTGTATTTTCTTAGTTGTTTCTATGTCTTTTTAGATACTGAATGGTTTTGCTCAGATCTTTCACTTACTTGTTTGTGTTTTCATGTAATTCTTTAAGATATTTTTGTGTTTCTTCTTTCATGACTACTACTTGTTGACCCACATTCTCCTGTATTTCTTTAAGTGATTTTTTTTCTTCCTTATTGGCTTTTATCGTTTTGTCCATATTCTCCTGAATTTCTTTAACTGAGTTTTGTGTTTGCCTTGTAAGGGCTTCTAACATTTGATCCATTTTATCCTGTATTTGTTTAAGAGGTTTATTTATGTCCTTCTTGTGTTCCTCTAACAGCATCATGACCAGTGATTTTAGATCTAAATCTTGTTTTTCTGGTGTGTTGGGCTATCCAGGACTTACTGCTGCTGGAGAATTGGGTTCGGATGCTAACAAATTGCCTTGATTTCTGTTAGCAACGTTCCTAAGTTTGCCTTTTGCCATCTGGTTATCTCTGGCGTTAGTTGGTCCTGTAGTCACTGGCTGGTGCTTGAACCCCCTTTTCGGCTCGGAAGGCTATTTCCCCACCACTGGATGACTGGGTTTCCCCTGGCACAGATTGCTCATGTGCTGCCCTCCTCTTGGTGCTGTTGTATCCCTGGTGTATTTTGCTCCAAGCAATGTTATACTTGGTTGCCTCTGTGGATCTGATGCTGCTTGGCTGCTCTGTCAGGGAGCGATGATGGTGGCTGGGAACCCCTCCAAGTGATGACCACTCCACAGGGCACAAGACCCAGGCTTGGCTGGCACACAGATGAACCACCTTTCTGCCCAGATCCTGTGCAAATGTTGCCACCTGGTGACCTGAGTCCCCAGAGATCTTAAACTCGGGATAACTCAGGTACCTGGGTCTGCTTGTCCAGTCCAAGCAGCAGCACAGATGGAGGCGGAGGGGAGTGTAGGATACCCCGCAGGGCATAGAACTCATGCCTGGCTGGCACACAGGAACTGCTGCTCTGCCTAGCTCCTGTGCATAGATCGTTGCCTGGTGGCCTGTGTCCCCAGAGATCTTAAACTTGGGATATCTTGGGTACCTGGGTCCACTTGCCCAGTCCAAGCAGCAGCAATGATGGTGGTGGAGGAAACTTTCTCATTTTATTTTCATCATTTAACTCATCAGAAATGATTGATTATGGAATAATAACATAGCTACAGTATTATAATTACCAAAGAATGTTGAGCCATATCTTACGTGAGGATAGATATTAAGTACCATGTCTTACATTGAGTATACCATTATATACAATAATCTTATTGTCAGCTATTAAGAGAAAAATAATAAGAATGATGACTGTAATTAGTACACAAGATTACACCAGTTTTTGATGCTAAGGTTTGAAATGAGAACCTTCCTGCATTTGTTAAGCATAATGTCCCAGGATGCTGCACTTCTAAACAGTATTATATAACCTGTAAAAATTATACACTCAACAATGTGTTTATTCATAAATACAACATGTGTAGTCTGTACAATGTTACTTTTGTTTCTATAATTTCAGGGATACCATTAGGAATTGAAAAGAAATGTCCTCTTGCAACAGATACAGACCATTATAGAAATAATATCTGTAATAATGCATAGAATAAGTGACTGTGTGGTACTCAGCTACAACTGATAAATGTAAATTACTACTCCTGCACTTAAGAGTCAGGGATCAAAGTATAGGAGTAAATGGAAAGATTATAAGAACTATTATTCTTTATCATCATCAAATACTTGATCATAAGACCATATTGTTGAAGACACAATATACTAGATTCATATCTTGAAGAAATCAAGTTGGTACTGATATGGAAGATTCATCTCTATTGGCTAGGATTCAGAGTGCTGACAGGGGCTATGTTTGCTGCTGAAAGAGACAAGCAACCATCAATAATATTCAGTTGTGGACCCTGTGAGATAGCAAAATGACTGGCCTGAAAATATAATTCTACTGGTACAAGAATGACACTAAGAAAGAAAGCAACCATCCACTTTAATTATATTTTGCTTCTAAGACATAGATGATACCACCCATATCTGAACCCGTAATTGGACAAAGAATCTATAGGTAGAGAAGTTATAGGTTTTGAGAAAGAACCCCCTACTTTTATTCGGTTCAATCAATGTAGATTAAAATGACTCCTGCTGACTTACTGTTATACCAATAGATCAATGAATTTCATAACCCTCATGTGAGAAGATTCTATTTGCAATAAGTATTGATTAAAGGAGAGAATAAAAATTGGTCAAGGTGCAGAGAATAAGAGTCTGCTAAATAATTCTCATCCTTACATTAAACATTCCTACTGCACTCTTCCTGGGCTAAGGAATCATTTTGTAAATAGAGGCAAATGGGACCGTCAAGGCAATAATGCCTTCTGGACACAGCAAAATACAAATAAACTCCCTACAGTTGCCACAGAACAATCCAGACCATATCCTGGTGTGAGACTGGAATTGGTCATGAAATCTTACCCTAAGTCATAGATATATTGATAACATATCTACTGAGCGAGGGAGAGGAAATTTTCTTTAAGTGTAACAGTCCTAGTAAGTTATTCACAGTGTGGCAGAAGATGGCATATTCAAGAATATTTGAACTATTCAAATTAGTCTTGATGGCATTTTTAAGACACAAGTTTGAGTGGATAGGTAAGGGGTTTTGGACCTGAAAGGAGCTTAAAAAGTAGTGAATATAATCAAAACATATTGTATGAAAGTCTCAAATATTTATTTAATAATTGAACACTGAGAATCAAAGTAATAGTCCTAACTTAGAGACAAGGTTAAACAGAAAACAACAAAAATATCTACCTTTATGTAAAGATGAATTCCTTAAAAGTCTGAGAGTATTTCTGGAGAAAAAATTAACAGAATTTATAAATTTTTTTATATTTATAAAGAGGTTTACATTTATGTAGAAATGCCATCTCAGTGGGTTGAGGGAAGCATTTTTAAAGTTTAAAAAAAACAGGAAAAAGAATGAGTTGCTGAAGAGTTAAGAAATACAAATTCTGATAGAGGAAAGATCTTTCTTTTACAAATCCCACTATAGAGCATGGCTTGTGAGTTGCACAAAATGAGTTGTTCCAAATTTAGCACATCTATTCTTGCTCTTGTCTCATACATACTTTCAGGAAGCGAGCAGTTCACTTCGGAAAATAGTCCCGGTTCATCTCTGAATCAGTGCAGTGAATGCAAATAGCTCAGTGTCTGCCTTTAATATATACCTGGATTTGAACTCTCAGGTAGAGGATGAAGAGATGACTTAGTAGCAAGTATCAACTGCTTTTGCAGAAAGCTTAGGTTTAGTGCCCAGCAGACACCCTCTGCAACTCAATCCAGGAGACATGTCACCCTTTATTTGACCTCTAATGGCACCCATACCCATTTCTACATATTCTCACATATACGAAATCTAAAGCAGTTAGTTTTTCAAAGTCTGTTAGGTCTACTCAAAATAGTTAACTTACATTTAGTTATTTGCATATTTTTATGATAGTTGTATTACTTTTTTATTGGTTATATTCTATATTTACAATTAATTTCCCTTTTTCTGGTTCCCCATGTTATATGTCCCACATGCTCTTTTCCCTTCCCCTGCTCCCTCATCCACCCCTTCCCACTTCCCTGTTCTGGTATTTCCCTACACTGATGCTCTGATCCTTTCCAGCACCAGTGTCCACTCCTTTCCTCTTGTCAGACATCATTTGGTATGTGAATTGTGACTTTGGTGTTCCAAGATTCTAGGCTAATATCCACTTATCAGTGAGTGCATACCATGGGTATTCTTTTGAGACTGGGTTACCTCACTTAGTATGAGGTTCTCCAGCTCCATCCATTTCTCTAAGAATTTCATGAATTCATTGTTTCTAATGGCTGAATAGTACTCCATTGTGTATATATACCACATTTTTTGTATCCATTCCTCTGTTGAGGGACATCTTGTTCTTTCCAGCTTCTGGCTATTATATATAAGGCTGCTATGAACATAGTGGAGCATGTATCCTTATTGCATGCTGGGGAATCTTCTGGGTATATTCCCAGGAGTGGTATGGCTGGGTCCTCCGGAAGTATCACATCCAGTTTTCTGAGGAACCTCCAGACTGATTTCCAGAGTGGTTGTACCAGCTTGCAGTCCCACCAGCAGTGGAGGAGTGTTCCTCTTTCTCCACATCCTCGCAACATCTGATGTCTTCTGAGTTTTTAATCTTAGCCATTCTGACTGGTGTGAGGTGAAATATCAGGGTTGTTTTGAATTGCATTTCTCTAATGACTAATGATGTTGAACATTTTTTAAGGTGTTTCTCAGCCATCCAAATTTCTTCAGGTGAAAAATCTTTGTTTAGCTCTATACCCCATTTTTAGATAGGTTATTTGGTTTTCTGGGGTCTAACTTCTTGAGTTCTTTGTATACAATATCACCACAAAAATGTTTTCTTGTATTTGCATATTCCTAAAATATAATTTCAATGTTAATTATTAAAATTCTTGTCTTTTAGCTTGAAAGTGATATATTTGTAATTATTGTAGCTAATGTTTAAGTCTTCTATCACATTTCAACAATACTAATTTCAATGACCTTTTATAATCTATGTATCGTGCTGTTTGTACAAACTTTATCCTAATTTTATTCAAACTGCATAAGCTGAAGGCAATCATTTACAGACTCTCATGATTTTTTATTTTATTTTTTAGTGAAACTTGGTAATAGAGATTCTTTATTTGCATGAGATAGTTATTTATAATACTTTTATGTTCTTAGTAGTATTCAACACATAAAATTCAGATAATTGTAAAAAATAAGTGATTGTATATGTTATATGTCTTTGCTGATTTTTAACCTTTAGTGTGACTGAAAACATTCAATATCTTTTTTTCTTGAGAATTGCCATTTATTCCTGAAATCATCGCCAAGGATTCACCAGGGTAGCCAAGGGAATTAGGAGGGTCAAACACTGATTGGGGGTTGTCAGGAGTTTAGAGAGAAGTGTAATGGGTGGGGGAACTCCAGCTGTCCCTCTCCCATCTAATGCCACAGAAAAGGATCCTCCTCTTGCCAGCTCCCCTCCCTATCCCCATGTCCAGTTCTTCTCAAAGGGAGGTATGTTGAGGCCTTGGGAAGAGGGTGTAGTGTGATTGGGCTCCAGAAGGGGGAAGGGCACTGTGGGGGGGGTACCATCCATTTCACATGCACTCACAATACTGATTTCCCAGTGAGCAGAAATTGAGGAAGCCAGCTGAACCAGGCCTCCCTCCTACTCTGGATTTTAAGTTAATATCTTGAAGAAGAAAATAAGTACATATTTCCTATGATTCAAAGTGCATGTGAACTTGGACTGGTTTTTGGTGTTGATCAAAATAATTTTCCAGCTATATCGTTTATTCAGCATCAGATAGAAAATGATTGTTGAGATATCATGTTGAAGGTACCAACTTCATCAGTGTCTATGACTTGGGTCTCTGCTTGGTTAAATCCATATTGTTTACCACCATCTATTATGTTCCTTTACATTGTTTCAGTGATCAGTAAATGAATGAGCAATATGAGATACAGTCCTTTTATGATTATAAAGACAATACTAAATATTTTCAAGCCTACATAGATCAATACTGATTCTGTTGAAATATTGAGGGTGAAAAATAAGGTAGCTTTTTGTTTGTTTGTTTGTTTGTCTGTTGTCTTTTATTAGGTATATTCTTTATTTACACTTCAAATTTTGTCCCCTTTCCTGGTTCCTCACTCCCCTGAAAATCCCATAATCCCTTCCCTAATCAACCTATTCCCACTTCCCTGTCCTGGTATTCCTCTACACTATGGTATCAAATCTTTCCAGGACCAAGGTCCTCTCCCCCATTTGGTGTCCAACAAGTTCATCTTCTGCTGTTGATGTGTCTGGGGCCATGGGTAACTCCAAGTGTACTTTTTGGTTGATGGTTTTGTCCCTGGGAGCTCTGGGAGTACTTGGTGACTCATATTGTTGTTCCTTCTATAGTGCTGCAAACCCCTTCAGCTCTTTTGGTCATTTCTCTATCTCATCCACTGAGGACTCTGTGCTCAGGTTAGTGGCTGGCTGAGAGATTCCCCCTCTGTATTTGTCATGCACTAACAGAGCCTCCCAGGTGGCATCTATATCTGGCTCCTGTCAGGAAGACCTTGTGGGCATCCACAATAGTGTCTGGGTTTTGTAATTGTATATGGGATTGATTCCTAGGTGGGGTAGTATCTGGATGATCTTTCCTTCAGGCGCTGGCTTTATAAGATGGAGATCTGGAGACCAATTCCATAGTGAAACTTGGGAAGGCATTTCATCTTGGATTGACCGAAGTAGAGAGTTTGCATACTGACTTCTAAGAGTCATTGATTTAGTGTTTTGTACATGTGAAGGGGTATACTCATTAATTTTCTATTGAAGATATTAATTCTGGATGCATGTAATCAGCAAGCTAGTATGTCCTGAAAACATGCACAGTTTCAGTTGTTCTCCTTTTGTATTTTAAACACAAAAATTCCACGTAGTAATGTCATCATGTGTATGGGTGCAGGGTCATGTATAGGAGCATGGATAGCTTATAAAGCACATCTCTGAAGAAAACTGATTCTTCTTTTCCCACCTGCAATCACCCTGCTTATATTTTGCTTGTCTTGATCAAGTACTGGTCTCTTGCATACATTCACACTCTCAGTTCATATATGCAATTTCTCTGTTTTGACCAGGAAAACGCATGTCTTTGCATACTTTTAAAAGGCATCTTGCTCTTAATTTTCAAGCCCCCTCTTCCTCTATAATTCTTATGCCTTGGGAGGGGGCGATATAAGTTTCCCATTCAGGGCTGAGCACTCAAATATCTCTTATATTATTCATGTTGATAACCTGTAGGGGTTTTTGATATTTCCATTGACTGCAAATAAAAGCTCCTTTTTGGAGGCTTGAGCGATGCATTAATCTATAGGTATGTTGATATATCATTGGGTATCAGTTTAAAACTATGTCTGTATATAAGAATAAATGTAGTCTACCATCTCATATGACTGATCTAGCGTTAGTTACTTAGCTCCACTAATGAAATCAGGAATAAGTTTAGTCTCTCGAAGCAGGCATTAAAGTCAATCAGAAAATGTCTGGTTACTCCCATAACATTCTCGTTAGTACTGTTCCAGCATGCTTTTCCTGCTAGGTCAGTTGTGATGGCATCTTACAGGTTTCACACTAGAAAAGTCTGTTGATGACATTTTTCTATGGAGTGTGCCAGTTGCAGACACCATGAAAGCTTGCCAGGAGGGATAGATCTTCTGTTATTTTTCCATTTTCTATTATTCAAGTATGATGTGTTTTTAACATTGGTCGAATAACCAAGAATACCAATGACCTATAAAATTGTAAAGGGGTGTTCTATGAGATCACTGGCCAACAAGTCCAAAAGATCTTTCTTGCATGGTACTTATCACTTGCTATCCTAGTGTTTCTGAGACACTATCTCCTGTTACATGATGATTCCATCCAAACTTTTTATATATGTACAAGCATATATTAAAGAAGCTTCAAAAGTAGTGATCTTCCATTTGGCTAAAATAGGCAATAAATATTTTGATGCTGTCTTTTTCCTTCCTTTTGTGTCATAAAAGTTCACAGCCTTCTAATCTTTAAAGGGAAATTCATGTAGATTGGATGGAAAGCTTCATATATGTGTATGTACACTTTGGTGAAATTAAAATATACACATAAATAAAACCAAGTACATAAACTTTAAATTGATTGTAAACTTGCAGTCTTTTTCTAATTTTATCAATGAAATAATTTAGGTAGCACTTTTCTATACAATTCCTATTCACCTTTGGGGAATTATGCATGTTATATTTCTCTGAGTAACTTTTCTCAGAGTATTGATTCTTGATTAGCTTTCTTTCTTCCATCCTTCTTTCCTTTCTTCTTCCTTTCTTCTCCCTTCCTTCCTTCCTTCCTTCCTTCCTTCCTTCCTTTCTTCCTTCCTTCTTTTGTTGTTGTTTTGTTTGGCTACTGTGTTGAATGCATATTTCTTCCCTTTAAAACAACTGGCATTAGCTGAAATACCCCGAAAAGGGGAGGGAGAACTTGTCAAGAGATCATATCCAGAGGTTAGACATGGCCACCGGATTAAAGGATAGGACTACTCACCCATCTCCAAAATTTTTAATCCAGAATTGCTCCTGTTTAAAGGAAATACAGGAACAAAGAGTATAGCAGAGACTGACAGAAAGGCCCCTACCTGGGGATCCATCCCACATGAAGACACCAAACCCAGACACTATTGTTGATGGCAAGAATTGTTTACTGACAGGACCCTGATGCAGCTATCTCCTGAGAGGCTCTGCCAAAGCTTGACAAACACAGATGCAGGTGCTCACAGCCAACTGAGCACAGGGACTCCAATGGATGAGTTAGGGGAAGGACTTACGGAGCTGAAGGGGCCTTATCTGTCATCAGTGGGAGGGGAAGCCCTTGGTCCTGTAAAGGCTTGATGCCTCGTGTAGAGAAATTCTGGGGCAGTGAGGTGGAAGTGGGTAAGTGGTTGGGTGAGTACCCTCATAGAAGCAGAGTAAGTGTGGAATGGGATACAGTGGTTGTAGAGGGGTATCCAGGGAAGGGGATAATATTTGAAATGTAAATAAATAAAATTTCCAATAAAAAACAACTATTATTTCTGTGATAACCTCTCATTGAGTGTCATAGACACTTGAATTTATGCTTTAAAATACTGGTTCCAAAGGTTCTTTGTTGCAAATTATGGGCCTAAATCATAGCATGTGTTTGGTATATCATTGTAAACAAATCGATGTCTTTTCTCATGTTATACAACCCTGTAAACTCTGCAATATGCTAACTGGTAATTCCATTAATCTTGAAGACCTTCCTTTTAGGTGGTCACCATATCCAATCCATCTATTTGCTCTCTAAATCTTCTATAACCACTTAATTTTTCAAAAGTTCTCATCATAACAAAATGTGTGTGGAAAGCAATTAAGAAACAGAAAATTCAATGTCCCAGGCAAAATTCCCTGCTGCCCAGGCACCACACTATTTATATTTGTGAAATAAATGTGTGTGTTAGATTTCTGGTTTTATCTTTTATTATAGCTTGACTTTTAAATATGTTAGAGCATTTATGAATATCTCATTAAGTATAAAGATATTTCTGTATTTGCTATTGAGTTTGGATATAAATGAACACTATTTTTAATGTTCAGATTTTGTCTCTGATATGATGAGGTAAACAAATGCTTTGAACTGTCTGATGTGAACTACTTATTTATATTTGCATCAATGGCCAAAGACTTGTTTTTTATATGATGTGGAATTTGGAAGCATCTAAATTTATCTCATTTCAATCTTCTTCCATTGCAATTTCACTGCTTCTTTAGAGTATTAATTTTCAGTGATAGTCTATGCTATGGACTGCTGAATTTATATTTAAAATAATTAACAGTTTGTGGTGGGAAAAAATCTATGACCAACTTAAAATTAAATTTAAATAGTTTGTGTCATTATAGGCTTATCTTTTATAAAATCTTATTTAATGAAAAATGTATAGTAAAAATGAAATTATCATGATTTTATTTTCTCTCTTATGTATCAGAATTTTGTAGACAATGAGAATATATAAAGATCTTGGGTTTATTTAAATATCAAATGTTGAAACCTACTATTTTCAAAAAAAAACATGAGTTCAGTCTTTCAGAAATACATTAGTACTTCTAACTTTTTCTAATAATAATGATTATTGGAGACATAATAAAAATTCAATATGAGACAAAATCTAATAGAAAGTGCCTATAATCCCAGCACTGAGGCAGAAGGATTGCCCCAAAGTTAAGGCCATTCTAGGTTACTCACTGTTGTATAACAATGTGATCTATAAAGTGAGACTCTGTCTTAGAATTATATACAAAAAAGGAAGAAAGGAAGGAAGGAAGAGAGAAAGCACGAAAGAAAGAAAGAAGGAAGGAAAGAAGGAAAGGAAGAAAGAAAGAAAGAAAGAAAGAAAGAAGGAAAGAAAGAAAGAAATGAAACAGAAGGAACACTATTTAATTCATTCTTAATTGTGAAGCCACAGTTACTCTGATACCTAAACCACATAAAAACCCAATCAAAAAAGAGAACTTAAGATCAATCTTGCTTATGAATATCCATGCAAAAATACTCAATAAACTTCTTTCAAACTGAATCCAAGAACACATCAAAACCATCATTCACCATGATCAAGTAGTTTTCATCCCAGGGATGCAAGGTTGGTTTAATATACGAAAATCCATTAACAAAATCCACTATATAAACAAACTGAAAGAAAAAACTCATACGATCATCTCCTTAGATTCAGAAAAAGCATTTAAAAAAAAATACAACACCCTGAGATATCAGGTACTCAAGGCCCATACCTAGACATAATAAAAGCAATTTATGGCAAACCAATAACCAATATCAAATTAAATGGAGACATACTTGAAGCAATCCCACTCTGCCATATCTAATCAATATAGTACTAGAACACTATAGCTAGAACACTAAGACAACAAAAAGAGTTCAAGTGGATACAAACTGGCAAAAATGAAGGAAAGGTATCACTATTTGCAGATGATATGATAATTTACATAAGCCGTTCCAAAAATTCTACCAGAGGAATTCTCCAGCTGATAAACAACTTTAGCAAAGTGGCTGGATATAAAACTAACTTAAATAAGTAGCCTTCCTTTATACAAATGATAAAACAGGCTGAGAAAGAAATTAAGGAAACAACTCCCTTCACAATAGTCACAAATAATATAAAATATCTTGTGGTAACTCTACCCAAACAAGAGAAAAACCTGTATGACAGCAACTTCAAGTCTCTCAAGAAAGAAATCGAAGATCTCAGGCAATGGAGAGATCTACCATGCTCATGGACTGGCAGAATCAACCTATTGTGAGTACACAGGAATCTCAGTATAAAGTGAAGAAGTCAGGAAGACCTCTAGTCCAGTAACTATTGACAACTGATAGATGCTGAGAGAGAAAGAGTCCACTTCCTTCAGAGTTTCTGCCCCAGGAGCCTACCCATTCTGTTCTAGAGAGTTTTTTTTTTTCCTTTGACGATTTGCAGGTTTTTTTTCTTTTTTTTTTTCTTTTTAATTTTTATTTTCTATATTCTATGTTTACATTCCAAAGGCTTTCCCCTTTCCCAGTTCCCCCCCACCATACGTCCCATAATTCCTCTCCCCTACCAACTATTCCCCAATCATTCCCCCTCCCCCCACGGTTTCTCTGTTCTGGGTCTACAAAACTGGATCCAATCTTTACAGGCCCAGGGTCCTCTCCTTTCTTCTTCTTGGGAATCATTTGACTTGCTAATTGTGCCTTGAGTATTTAGGGCTTCTGGGCTCATTAATATCCACTTATCAGTGATTGCATTTCATGTGTATTTTTTTGTGATTGGGTTAACTCACTCAGGATGATATTTTCCAGATGTAACCATTTACCTACAAATTGCATGAATTCATTATTTTTAATTGCTGAGTAGTATTCCATTGTATAAATATACGACATTTTCTGTATCCATTTCTCCTTTGAGGGATATTTGGGCTCCTTCCAAGTTCTGGCTATTATAAACAAGGCTGCTTTAAACATAGTGGAGCATGTGTCTTTATTGTATGCAGGGGAATCCTCTGGGTATATGCCCAGGAGTGGTATGCCAGGGTCCTCTGGAAGTGGCATGCCCAATTTTCTGAGGAACCATCAAACTGATTTCCAGAGCGGCTTTACCATTTTGCAATCCCACCAACAGTGGAGGAGTGTTCCTCTTTCTCCACATCTTCGCCAGCACTTGTTGTCTCTTGAGTTTTTAATCTTAGCCATTCTGACTGGTGTGAGGTGGAATCTCAGGGTTGTTTTGATTTGCATTTCCCTGATTAATGATGTTGAACATCTCTTAAGGTGTTTCTCAGCCATCCGAATTTCTTCTGGTGAAAATTCTTTGTTTAGCTCTGTACCCCATTTTTGATAGGGTTATTTGGGGTCTAACTTCTTGAGTTCTTTGTATATATTGGATATTAATGTAATAGATGTATTTGTGAGAAATTGTTTAGTGGGACTAAGACAAAAATATTTATAGTAGCATTTAGGAGATATCTGTATCAGTTGGCTTCTACCTGGGAACTCTGAGATGATGTCATTTTCATAGTGCCATCTAAAGCTGAGCCATGGCTGCTGCAGCTGCAGCTCACCTCAGCATCTCAGGAGCTGACAGCCAGGGGATTACCACACAGCAGCAGCCAGCTAGGAACAGGATCTTTATTCTTTGTTTACTTCATGGAGAAAATATAGATATGCGAACAATTCAACTATTGGAAAATCACATATTCTAAAATAGGCTAGTAAGGCTACTTTTGAAAAAAAACCATTTAAAATTACAGTTTAAGGTGAGGACTAAATGACATGATAGATAAAGGAAAGTCTCTGAACAAGAAAACAGTGGGTGGTGCTTAGTCTCAGTGTAGCAAGAGAGGATTTGCAAAACTTTGTGCTTCTTGAAGGGTGTGAGATTATCAGACCCTAACTATGAGACCTCCAGGGCCATTTAATGTAGAAGAAATAGACAAAGCTGTAGATGAAATGTGTCCTGCACAGACAGAATATGAACAAAACTGAAAATTTTATCACACTCTGTATTTGTAGAGAATAAATCTGAACCATATATGGGCAAATCAGGGTGTGCAGAAAAGAACAGTAGGAGTTAGCCCTAACATTAAAAGCTGCCCTAAGGAACATAATTTTTTAATTAAAATAGTACCCTTGCCCTAATAAGAAGATAATGAGCCGGGCGGTGGTGGTGCACACCTTTAATCCTAGCACTTGGGAGGCAGAGGCAGACTGAGTTCAAGGCCAGCCTGGTCTACAGAGTGAGTTCCAGGACAGCCAGGGCTACACAGAGAAACCCTGTCTCAAAAAAACAAAAACAAAAAAAGAAGAAGAAGATAATGAGTGTAAGGAAAAGTAATGTGAATTCACAATGGAGCAAATTTGAGCCTGTAATGCTTAATAGTTAGAAATCAAAACAGTACTTCTGATACTAAAATTGATTCAAGGGTTTTCATTGACTTTGCTCATGTGGTAAATGTATTGACAATCAACAGATGGAAAGAATAAAGATGAGGCATATGTATCTTACTTTTTCTTCACCCCTTCATGCAACAGAAATAACATTATAGTATTAATGTACATAATCCTCTAATAAAAAATAGCATAGGCCATTATTCTTTTAGGGTTTACATGTGTTAAACTAAAGAAAAGCACCTTTCAGAGATTATTTTTGGGGGCTGTTTATATATACACAATAATGACACTGTAGAAATAGCACAAACAAAATAGATCAGAAAAAGATTTGACAGTCTTTTCATGAAATGATGTATTTTCTTTAAATTGTAGAATCATGTTTACAAAATCTATAGTATTCCATTTCACTGACAAATAACTTATTCTACATGATTTTGTGCTGTGTTTGATGACTATAAACATACCTCATTCAAGCTTTTTCCTCTTAGGAAACAGAGTTTGTAGAAAGTAAAACTGAAAAATAATAATCTAATTTTTAAAATATATGTATTTATTTATTTACACTCCACATTTTATCCCTCTGATTATTCCACATCCCATACCTCCTCCTCATGCCCCTGTCTCCATGTGGATGTCCCCATCCTCCACCCCACCTGGCCTCTAAACTCCCTGGGGCCTCCTGTCTCTTGAGGATTAAGTGCATCATCTCTTAGTGAACACAGACCTAGCAGTACTCTACTCCCTGTGTGTTGGAGGCCTCATATCAGCTGGTATATGCTGCCTGTTTGTTGGTCCAGTGATTAAAAGATCTCAGGAATCCAGATTAATTGAGACTGCTGGTCCTCCAGGTTCACCTTTCTCCTCAGCTTTTTTCAGCCTTTCCAAATTCAACAACAATAGTCAGCTGCTTCTAACCATTGGTTGGGTGCTTGTTGGGTCTTCTGGAGTGCAGTCATGCTAGGTCCCTTTTGTGAATGCTCCATAGCCTCAGTAATAGTGTCAGATCTTGGGACCTCCCCTTGAGCTGGATCTCACTTTGGGCCTGTCACTGGATCTTCTTTTACTCAGGCTTCTCTCTGTTTCCATCCTGGTAATTCTTTCAGACAGAAACAATTAGGGGTCAGAGTTGTGATTGTGGAATGCCCCCAAACCCATCATTTGATGCCCTGCCTTCCGGCTGGAGGTGGGCTGTATAAATGCCCTCTTCCTACTGTTTGACATTTCATCTATGGTCCCTCCCATTGATTCCTGGGACTCTCTTAGCTCTCTGGTCTCATGTGCATTCTGAAGGGTTCCCCCAACCTCCTACCTCCAGAGGTTGCCTATTTTCATTCCTTCTGCTGGCCCTCGGGTCCCTTTCCCTCACCCAGTACCAGATCAGCTTCTCCTCCATCTCCCATCCTCTTTCCCTCCAAGGTTCCTTCGTCCTCTCAAGTGGTTTTAGCTTTTCTCAAATTGATAGAGTTATCCAGCACAAATTGTCTGTGCAGGTCTCAGAGTTGCCTGCCTGATAATCCCACACCCTTTAACAGGCACAAAGTTTTGCAAATCCTCTGACTTCACTGAGACTAAACACTACCCATTGTTTTCTTGTTCAGAGACTTCCCTTTATTTGTCATGTCATTTAGTCTCCTCCTTAAACTGTATTTTCAAATGGTCTTTTTAAAAGTAGCCATAAGAGCCTATTTTATTTGATTTTCCAATATTTGAATTTTGGCTTCTTAGACTCAGGAAAATAGAGCAAAATACCCTCATATTCAAACTGCCTCTGTGTTTCTGTTTGTCACCTCCAAGTCCTTACCTACCGGGACTTTGAGAACTCTCATCCCAGTGACCCCAATACCTGGCTGGGGTGGTTCGTGGCAGTTGGTGGTTTAGACCCTGGGAGCTCTGGTTGGTTGATATTGTTGTTCTTCCATTGGGGTTGCAAACGTTTTCAGCTTCTTCAGTCTTTTCTCTAACTCCTCCATTGGGGATCCCATGATCAGTTCAATGGTTGGCTGTGAGCAGCCACCTCTGTAAATGTCAGGCTCTGGCAAAACCCCTCAGGAGACATCTATATCAAGCTCCTGTCATCACACACTTCTTGGTATCCACAATAGTGTCTGTGCTTGGTAATTGTATATGGAATGGATCACCAGGTGGGTCAGTCTCTGGATGGCCTTTCCTTCAGTCTCTGTTCCACACTTTGTCTCCAAATTTACTGTCATGAGTATTTTGTTGTCCTTTCTAAGAAGGACCAATGCACCCACACTTTGGTCTTCCTTTTTCTTGAGCTTCATGTGGTCTGTGATTAGTATCTTGAGTATTCTGAGCTTTTGGGCTAATATCCACTTATTAATGAGTGCATACCATATGATTCTTTTGTGACTGGGTTACCTCGCTCAGAATGATATATTCTAGGTCCATGCATTTGCTTAAGAATTTCATGTATTTATTGTTTTTAATAGCTGAGTAGTACTCCATTGTGTAAATGTATCACCTATTCTGTATCCATTCCTCTGTTGAAGGACATCTGGGTTCTTTCCAGATTCTGGTTATTATAAATAAGTCTGCTATAGACATAGTGGAGCATATGTCCTTATTATATGTTGGAACATCTTTTGGGTATATGCCCAGTAGTAGTATACCAGGGTTTTCTTTATACTCAAAGTGAGCACTAGATTATCACAGAAGGATGAGATATTCATTTTACATTTTTTCATGTTCCAGGCTTTGCTCCTTGGTTCATGTACATCAGATCAAGCATGGAGCAATATCCTTCTGGTTAGTTCTCTCATCATTAGGCAATTTTAATGTAAAGTGCAGCAATGAATTAGGACCTTGTCCTAGATCATTTAAAAATCAATAAGAAGAGTCAGCTCTGACCTCATTTTTCCTTCTTTCCATCAGCATATTGATTTCTCATCCATTTTATTCCATTATAATTCCATAGTAACAATGTCCATGACCCAATTTTAATATAGTACAAAATCAAATTGTAACTAAAAATCATCACAAGTCACTGGAATTTGCTATATTAAGTCTATTCCTGTGGACCTTTTGGAGTTATGATATAGCCATTTTCAGTAGTTTTGTACTGGTAACAACAGGCATTTCTCTGTTTAAGCAGAAAGCACTCAAGTACTATTGAAAAACAGCTTATTAATGACTATCACTAGAGGACACATGATATTAATATTGAATGAGCTAATATCTTAGTTAGGCTAAAGTTTCCCAAACATTCTTCACCATAGGGTTCTTATGAATCTACTGGCAGTTCCCTGCAGGGAATTTTTTGGTCTTGTGGTTTCTCTTCTATATAGAGTGAGAATTAATGCCATGTCCACCTGCAAATTCTACTCAGCACAAATGCCTTTCTCTAAATCAAATGATCATCTTGTAGGACTTTTGTTTTATGTTGTTGTTTTATACATTATATAAATGTTATATCAATGATTCACTTCATGAATCTGACAAAACTGGCTAAGCTGATAGGTTTCATCATATTTTCTTGTGTGTCCAATTAGCCACTACTTGTTTCTGATGTAGGATTAGATCCACTTATAAGATTTATTATAACCTAAATCATTTTCCTGAGTCTAAAAAGCCTTTGACCCCTCATTTGCTATTATCAGGTAAGCTATGTGTCAGCAGTAGATTGGGTTGATTTTGCAATGAAAACACAGACACCAATCTTTATCACAGCATCATTAGACTGATGGACTAATACAACATTTCTAAATGTGATCGAAAAAATGTAAATTTCAAAGGAATATTGTGTTTGTGGTGGAATTTCCTCACTTCTCATTGAAGTTGGAGAAAGGCCTTATGAAATTAGTACATATGGTATTCCTATTAGAAGGAATTACTGCATATATTATTCCTGTTAGAAGAATGCCATAGCAATCAACATTTCCATGTGCATTCTTGGAGGCTCACTACCCAATACAATTTGACAAAAAGACATTCAGTAAATAAATAATTAGGGAATGATTATATCTTGTCTCACTGTTCCAGAAAACACATCCTCTCATATACAAGGTGTTGGCAATCAATGCCGGAAACAGGTTTCAGGCACAGTCTGCTTATGAAAAGCTCCCCTGTAATGTCTAAGGATGATGAATTGCTCCCAACCTGGTCAATGAGAATGGGTGAGCATGAGCACTTTGATGGATAGTACCACTGATGATCTGATGATCTCTTGGCAGCTGCTGTGAAAATTTCACCGAACACAAGGAAACAGAATTTACCTTTGTCAGCATTATAGATGCAACACTTAAAAGGAAGCACTTTATACAAGGAAGCTTTGAGAAACACACACGCTATAACTCTGATAAAGAAATTGGAGCTTGAGGTGTTACTTGATGCAGAAGAATATGGGGCTGGCCAAGGCAGTACACAGTAGATGGAAGCGAAAGTTTATCATTTGATAAACTGCAGCTACTGAGGACCAAGTGCCAGCATTTGATTTGCAGAACGAGCAAGTAAGACCCAATCCTCTCTTTTTATACAGTGACAACCTATACTTTACGGAAAATCAGAAGGCTCTAGAATTAGAAAAGTAAGAAAAATCTTGGGTAAATATAATCTATCAGACAAGAGTTAATCAGCTTTTCTAGAATGCAAACCATGTTATAAGTTACAAACAACAGAAGATCAAAACTGTGGAAGGACTATAAGTGAAACCACAGATCACTCATATAAATTGCAGATTTCTGACGATGTAGCCATCTTCTGAATCAGCTTTGAAAATGCTCTTCCAAATATGAAAAGTTTGCCTTAAAAGCTTAAGCCGTTAAATAATCATAGGCTTGTAGCTAATCAAGATAAATTATGTGTAGTGTAGCCATTCATCAGATTCAGTCTGCTGACACCTACAAAATCCCACACATGTTCCCAGGAGTGCAGTTCTAATGTGTAAGTACTTAGCGCCACTTAATGCAATTGCACAGAAAAGAAGGTGAGTCCTCAGTAGTCATATTTGGCCTTACATGTTGCAATGTGTATCAAATACAGCATTTGTTGGAAAGTTGAAATAATTTTATGTATACTCAATGTACATCAGAGGAAATTAGTGTAATGAAATTTGTGTTGAATAAATTTATTATAGGCTAAAAATCTCAAAATTGTGAAACCATGCCTTTCTATTATATCCAACATAGAAAACGTATTTTCCTAGTTAACCATTAATATTGTAAAGAAAGGATTTCAGTATCAGTGACTATTTGATACAATAATATTTGCTTGTATATTTTTACTGGGCCCTATAATTTCAAGGGGAAACAAGTCACATTTGAAATCACACATTAAAAATTAATCTAACACTTTACTAATATATGTTCCCCTGTGATGATTACAACTACACAGTCTCCAGAGTAATAAGGTCCTGACAAGGATATATTCCTTTAAGGTATATTTCATACTACAGCAAAGAAATGTAAAAGAGGAAGCATTTTTTAAATTCCAGGGTAAATTTTGCATCAGTCTAGATGTCGTTGTCATTAGTACAAGAGCATTGGTCCAAGATTCCGTTCTATGAATGTACTACACATGCTCCTGTCCAGTACAAAGATCAAATGGGCACACAAGACTGTCCTAGTGTATCATGCATGGATCACACAGAAATATCATGCCCAAGATGGATCAGAATGGCTGCTACATTAGTCATTAGTACCATTATTTGGGAACTTCTTTAGTTATTTTGCAAAGTAACTCTGCAAGTGGCTAAAATCCTACTTACTTTTATTAAATGAGAACTACTGTCACAGCATAAAGAGATAAGCCTAGGCTTTATTTCTTACCTTATCTGAATGACAGCATAAATCTGTACAAAACTCTGCAGACAAAATTAGCATAGGGGAGAAAATATGAAAGGGAAGAGGAGTAGGTACTTTTCCTCTTGCTGTGGTGTTATATCTGGCAAAAACAGCTTAAAGGAAGGGAAGGATTGGTTTGACTTCCAGTTTTAATGTATATTCCACTGTGGCAAGGAAGGCATAGTGGGAGGAGTCAGGAAACTGGTCACATTGCATTCATCGTCAGGAATCAGAGTGAGATGAGAATCCATGTATCCAAATTCCTTTGCCTTGTAGCAGTCCTAGACCCAGTACCTGGAATAGGGTTGCTTACATTTAGAGTATGTCTCCATACCACACTTAGCCCGAGCTAGATAATCTCTTACAGGAATACACAACAACCTTTCTCCTAAGAGATTCCAGATCCTGTCATGTTAATGATAGTAACTATCATAGGAAGTTATAATAAAATCTATTAAGTATTGAAAAAGAAGAGGGTGAAAACTGCTGTGGGATATTGAGGTCAATTTGGGTGATTGAGGAATAAAGATAAACAGAAAGCTATGGATAAACAGTCTTCAAAGACACAGACAGATAACACAGCGGACTCATCAATGGGATATGTGTTACACCAGAAAGGGAAACAACAGTGTTAGGAGGCAAGGTCACCTGAGTGCAGAAAATAAGCGAAGTTTAGTGTGATGACTACACAAGGCTCTAGTTTTCCTCTATTTTTACTGATGTTTTTATTTCTTTTTTAATAGTTATTTTATTTATTTTCATTTTAAATGTTGTCCCACTTTACTCTCCCCACCATGAACCCCCACCCCATCATCCCTTGCCTTTGCCTCTAAGAGGGTGCTTTCCCACCCAACCACCCACCCACTCCCACCTAACTCCTCTAGAATCCCCTTTCTCTGGGGCATCAAGCCTCCACAGGACCAAAGAGCCTCCCCTCCCATTGATGCCAGATAAGACATTCCTCTGCTAAATTTGTGGCAGCAGCCACGGACAGGCCCATGTATATTCTTTGGTTGGTTGTTTAGCACCTGGGAGCTCTGAGATTTCCGGTTAGTTGATACTATTGTTTCCCCTATATAGTTGCAATCCCCTCCAGTTCCTTCAGTCCTTCCCCTAACTCTTTCATTGCGGTATCTGGGCTCATTCCAATGGTTGGCTGTTAGTATCTACATCTATCTTAGGTGCTTGCAGAGCCTCTCTGAGGACAGCCATAACAGGCTCCTGTCTGCAAGCACATCTTGGCATCAGCAATAGTGTCTGGGTTTTGTGTCTATAGATGAGATCGATCCCAAGGTGAGGTGGTTTCTGGATGGCCTTTCCTTCATTCTCTGCTCCATTTTTTGTTCCTGCATTTCCTTTAAACCGGAACAATTCTGGGTTAAAAATTTTAAGATATGTGGGTGACTCATAGGGACTGTGTCTATCTGCTGGAGATGGTCTCTTTAGGTTCCATCTCTCTGCTATTGGGCATTTTGGCTAATGTTATCTCCATTGGGTCCTGGAAGTCTCTAATATCCCTGACATCTGTGAATTTCTAGTCGTTTTCTCCCCTTCTTCCCCACCCCTACACTGCTATATATTTTTATTCATAATCCTGGCCCTCTGGATTTCTCTCCTATCTCTTCCCATACCTGATTCTGCCCTCCTTTTCCCCTCCCCCTCCCCTCTCCTACCAGTATACCTCCTTCTCTCTGCTTCCCATGATTATTTTGTTCCCTCTTCTAAGTGTGATGGAAGCATCCATAATTTTGCCTTCCTTCTTGTTAAGTTTCATATGGTCTATGAGTTGTATTTTGGGTATACTGAATTTTTTGGCTGGAAACAACCTATATATACATCAATGCAAGAACTGATACAGAAAATGTGGTACATTTATACAGTTGGATACTACTCAGCTATTAAAAATGAGGACATTACTATATTTGAAGGAAAATGGATAGAACTACAAAATATCATTCTGAATGAGATAACCCATTCAGGCCCAAAAGGATTCAAAAGGACATGCATGGTATATACTCAGGGATATGTGGATATTACTTGAAAAGCTCTAAATTTCCCTTTTTTCGTAACCAGACCCAGTGAGTATGGGATAAGGCAGAAATTTCAAATAAGAAGTGAGAAGTACAAACATGACATTTTCTAAAATTTGAACTTTCCCAAGTTATTTAACCTTTACAGCCTTTCGTTTTCCATTAAAGTCATGTTAATAATGTCTTAGTAGCTAATTTTTGATTATACAATATGCCCAATATACTGTGAGTATATATGTTAATTTCTTATATAATGATCACACAGTTTTAGATTATATCTGCATTTGAATGTCCCTGTGTGCGTATGCACATGTGTGGACAGGTGCATGGTAGTCAAGAGGTCAATGGGGATTGTTCTTCAGTTACTTTCAACCTTGATTTCTGGACAGGTTCTGTTACTTATCTGAAGATCTCCAAGTAGGCTTTGCTGGCAGGTCCTCAGCGGTCCACTTGCCTTCACCTATCATCCCAAGCCACTATACCCAGCTGTTTTTATATCTACTCTAACGAACAAACTGCAGTTTTCATTTTTGCATGACAGGCACCTAACTGACTGAGCTGCTTACTCTTTATGAATTACATAGATTTTAATACCAAAATAACTCTGGAATAAACTATAAAAACCATAATATTCTCGAATAAGGACCTTATGTAAACATATTTTATGCTTTGTCTTTGGATGTCTTCCATGCACAATAGAAATTTGATTTTTTAACTTTAAAATCTCCCTCTAATGTTTACTTACATGCTAAATGATTCCATAATTTCTACTGAGTACATGCACAAATTTGAAAATAATTTAAAAGCACTATGTCATATATGGTCTTTCCCTTCATTCTGATGTCAACACTGCTAATGTTTAATGGTGACTACATAAAAAAATAAGTGAACTAATCAAGAAAAGCACACAATAATGAACACTAATGAGAGACAATATTTCATTTGCAATAGCTCCCACCACACGCATGCTTTGGCTCATAACAGCATACATTTATTTTTATTTGCCACATAAGAGGTAATATTGGGAAACAGTGGTTGGGGAATGAATGACATGATTTCTAGGTTCAGCATTCTCAACTGACCACTCCACTTGAAAATGGGCCATCTGCTTTGTCCTGCCAGCATGCAGTCACCATCCAGGTTTTCAGAACACATCCCTGTGATTACAATGTGTCTCTACATTCTGAGTTTCTCATTGTCTGGATCAACTTTGTGCTATTTTTCAATTGGCTAAAGGGGGCTCCACCATAAATTTATGAGATTTCTTTTGTTTCTTTGTGATTTTGTTTTAGAAAAACACCGAAAGAGCTTTTCTGATAAATGCAATAGATCTTTAGAATATACATAGTATATTAGTGTGTAGTTTTATACAAATATAGATAAATATAAATAACAGAGATGTTCTAAAGTCTAGGATATTTCTCTTGCATTGTACAGTGACATTCATACATAATCAACTTTTTAGGGATTAGCAGATATGGAAAAAGTTAAGTTACTAAATCTTTATATTTGATAAAAATACAATGCCTTTAAGCCTTTTTAGGGAGCTGTCTTAGTCAATTGAAGTGGAAACATAAGGGTTCTTTGGAGTCAGATAGATGTCGCTTTGCTGAGGCAAACACTTGAAGAAACAGTAAAGTTGACACACTTGTGAAAGGCTAAAGCAAACTCATGAAGGAACTTTTGCTGAAGCAGACACAGGAGTGAGAATATTCTGCTAAAGCAAGCATGTGAAAGGACAAGTGATGGAATATTCTTTGCTAAGGACATGCATGTATTGGTCTGCCTTACGTTGTATAGTTGATCTCTACTTGTCAAGACACCATAGATCTAGAAACACACCAAAACACTTGTAGTGGTGTGCTGCAGTTTGGTGCTGCTTCCCCAGGCGTGGGCTGATTAGATGGATATGCTGAGGCAAGACCAGTGCTGAGGCAAGGCACATGGAGCACACGTGATGTTCGGAGGGTATAAATGGACTCCACAGAGTGACAGAGACAGCTGGGCTTGCTGGTACAGCCAGCTGTGCAACGCTTGTAGGTCTTGCTTCTTTGTTGATCTTATCTTCCCTGTGAGAGGCACAGCTGAGAACTTCTCCTGCTGTTCCCGTTGAGGCCTGGCTGTCTCTGCTAGGTCCTGTCACCGCTGTTGCTAACCTGACTCTATACCAAACTGGACTGCTGGTGTATTCATGAGGTGTTTGTGAGTGTCTTGAGCTGCTGCTACTAACCTGTGAATTGAACTGCTGACTTCTAGATAACACAATGGGAGTTGCTCCAAAGAACTTTTCTAAAGAGTTCCACCTCCCCTGTGTCCTTTCTTTTCCACCACCTTAGTGGGTGGGCTACAAGGAAGGTTAAAACTTTTAAGAATCCTTTAAAATAGGATTTTAAAAAATGTTAAAGATAGGATTTGAAAACAATAAAAGTGACAGTCAATTTTGGTAATAAATTAACCACTTGAGAAAATGTTCAATTTCCAACTAAATAGCCTCAAAGTGTAAAAGTCACACCAAGGTTCGAATTTTTTTATTCAATATATTCTTTATTTACATTTCAAATGAATTCCCCTTTCCTGGCTCCCCAAAAGTCCCATAAGCCCTCTTCCCTCCGCCCCGCCCCCTCCCATTCCCCCATCCACCCCTTCCCACTTCCCTGTTCTGGTATTCCCCTACACTGATGCACTGAGCCTTTCCAGTACCAGGGGCCACTCCTTCCTTCTTCTCAGACATCATTTGGTATGTGGATTGTGTCTTAGTTATTCCGAGATTCTAGGCTAATATCCGCTTATCAGTGAGTGCATACCATGAGTGTTCTTTTGAGACTGGGTTACCTCACTTAGAATGATGTTCTCCAGCTCCATCCATTTCTCTAAGAATTTCATGAATTCATTGTTTCTAATGGCTGAATAGTACTGCATTGTGTGTATATACCACATTTTTTGTATCCATTCCTCAGCTGAGGGACATCTGGGTTCTTTCTAGCTTCTGGCTATTATAAATATGACTGCTATGAACATAGTGGAGCATGTATCCTTATTACATGCTGGGGAATCCTCTGGGTTTATGCCCAGGAGTGGTATAGCAGGGTCTTCCAGAAGTAAATTTTTTAACATTAAAAATTATTTGTATTTATTCAGCCATTAGAAACAATGAATTCATGGAATTTTTAGAGAAATGGATGGAGCTGGAGAACATCACACTAAGTGAGGTAACCCAGTCTCAAAAGAATACCCATGGTATGCACTCACTGATAAGTGGATATTAGCCTAGACTTTTGGGACACCAAAGACACAATCCACCTATCAAATGATATCCAACATTAAGGAAGGAGTGGACACTGGTGCTGGAAAGGATCAAAACATCAGTGTAGGGGAATACCAGAACAGGGAAGTGGGAAGGGGTGGATGGGGGAACAGGGGGAGGGAAAAGGGCATGTCAGACCTTTGGGGGATGGGAAACCAGAAAAAGGGAAATTAAATGTAAATATAGAATATATCCAATAAATAAAAAAGGAAAACATTAAAAAATAAAAAAAAATTATTTGTATTTATATAAATGTGTGTCTACTTGTCTATATGTGCACTACACATATGCAGTGTCCTGCTCACTGGAGTCAGAAGAGTGTGTCTTATCCCCTAAAACTTGAGTTAGAAACAGATGTGAGGGATCTCCAGTGGGCACTGAAAACTGATCTTAACCACTGAAACCTAGAAAAGCTACATTTTAAATCAATTTTATTTAAAAGTAACATGAAGCTTACAGCTCAAGTATATATTGAGGATTGTGTGTATGGGGGCGGGAGAGGACTATAATTAAGTAAAAAGAGGCCATAAATTTGAGAGAGAGCAAGACAGGAATTATGGGAGAGGTTGGTAAGAAGAAAGTGAGGAGAGGGAATGATGTAAGTAAATTATAAAATTCAAATTAATCTATTCCAAATTAAACACATACAAAATACTTGTGAGGTATCAAATAAAACTATATCTAATACATATAACAAATATATACTAAGCATTAGACTGTAGAAAAAAACAAATCCATTATCTGAATTTGAATTATTCCATGAAATATTTATAACTAATGATCAGTATTATAATAGCTACAATTTGTTGTGATTTTTTTGTTTCCCTCTGTCTTGTAACTTGTGATAAGTGTGAGATAATTGATATTAAGAATAAATATGGCTTGATCATTTACTAATCTTTATTTAAAAATCAAGTATAAGTGTTGTAGTACAGAGTTGGATACCTTCTTATCAGTTACTGTTGTGCACTCAGGAACAGAATCAACAATTAGAAAACATGTTCTAAAACTTCATTCTTTTCTGCTTTGCTTCCCATGGCTTCATGTAACAGTGCATTTTTAATTATTACTATTATTAATACATTTTCCAAATCTATCTGACGCAAAATTTCATTCAGAAGTAAAGTTTTCCATTGATGGTGCTTAGTAATAATCTTAATCATATACATATATTATAATGTTTTAAATTTCACATTGAGTACAAGAAATATATAAACTTCATTAAAAATATAATTATACAATATTTACTTAAGTGCGTGATAGTTTTCAAATCTTCATTAAGAAAATTTCTAAATAAATCTTTTATAATTTGAATTTTCTTAGATCATTTATGAAAAGAACTAGACTTCCTTATACCCACAGCTAGCTTCTTTCTCGATTTTTTTGAATAGATGTTATTAATTTTTTTTAGCCCTCAAGTAAATTCTCATGGGAAAAGCATAGGAAAAGGATATTATTTGCTTCAATAAATCTCAAGGTTTTGAAAACCGTGTTTATTATTTTAATTACGTCTGTGTGGAAGTGGTAGGGTGTTGTATGTGCACATGTGTGTGTCAGATTCTTCAGGAGCTGGGTTACAGGCAGCTGTAAGCTCAAGAAGAACAGGATGTGCCCTTAACCATACAGCCCTCTTTCCAGCCCCATGAACAAACCTCAAACTTTTTAATGGACTGAAAGAAGAAAGTAGAAAATGCATACATGTAGAACACATTTGGAATAGGCATGGCTATGTAGAAGAATGGCAGGCATAGGATGTAATGTTTCTGTTGCATTTCCATACCACAGGGGAACTGGATTCATACTAAGAAGAAGCCGGCATGTTTTAATTATTGAGACATTATGTCACTGGGATCACATAAACTGACATCACGATAGTGCTGAGCTCAGAAGAAGGTGGATTCAATGTCCTTGAAGCAGCACAATTCAAATTTGTTCACTATGCCAGTTTTCAGAATTGGTGTGATGCTTAGCTCAGTTTTTTTAATTTTATTTAAATTTTTATTTTCTATATTCTATGTTTACATTCCAAAGGCTTTCCCCTTTCCCAGTTCCCCCCGACCATACGTCCCATAATTCCTCTCCCCCCAACTATTCTCCAATCATCACCCCCTCCACGTTTTCTCTGTTCTGGGTCTACAAAACTGGATCCAATCTTTTCAGGCCCAGGGTCCTCTCCTTTCTTCTTCTTGGGAATCATTTGAATTGCTAATTGTGCCTTGAGCATTTAGGGCTTCTGGGCTCATTAATATCCACTTATCAGTGATTGCATTTCATGTGTATTCTTTTGTGATTGGGTTAACTCACTTAGGATGATATTTTCCAGATCTAACCATTTACCTACAAATTGCATGAATTCATTATTTTTAATTGCTGAGAAGTATTCCATTGTATAAATATACCACATTTTCTGTATCCATTCCTCCTTTGAGGGATATTTGGGCTCCTTCCAATTTCTGGCAATTATAAACAAGGCTGCTATAAACATAGTGGAGCATGTGTCTTTATTGTATGCAGGGGAATCCTCTGGGTATATGCCCAGGAGTGGTATGCCAGGGTCCTCTGGAAGTGACATGCCCAATTTTCTGAGGAACCGCCACACTGATTTCCAGAGCGGCTTTACCATTTTGCAATCCCACCAACAGTGGAGGAGTGTCCCTCTTTCTCCACATCCTCGCCAGCACTTGTTGTCTCTTGAATTTTTAATCTTAGCCATTCTAACTGGTGTGAGGTGGAATCTCAGGGTTGTTTGATTTGCATTTCCCTGATGACTAATGATGTCGAACATCTCTTAAGGTGTTTCTCAGCCATCCGAATTTCTTCTGGTGAAAATTCTTTGTTTAGCTCTGTACCCCATTTTTTGATAGGGTTATTTGGTTCTTTGGGGTCTAACTTCTTGAGTTCTTTGTATATATTGGATATTAGCCCTTGATCCACTTGGAGTTGATCTTAGTACAAGGAGATAAGAGTGGGTTGATTTGCATTCTTCTGCATGTTGACCTCCAGTTGAACCAGCACCATTTGTTGAAAAGGTTATCTTTTTTCCACTGGATGGTTGTGGCTCCTTTTTTTTTTTAATTTTTATTTTCTATATTCAATGTTTACATTCCAAAGGCTTTCCCCTTTCCCAGTTCCCCCCTCCCTATGTCCCATAGGTCCTCTTCCCCCCCCCAACTATTCCCCAATCATTCCCCCTCCCCCCACAGTTTTTCTACAAAACTGGATCCAATCTTTCCAGGCCCAGGGTCAAGTGACCATAAGTCTGTGGGTTCATTTCTGGGTCTTCAATCCTATTCCATTGATCTACTTGCCTGTTGCTGTACCAATACCATGCTGGAGTGTGTCCTCCCCCACAGGGTTGGGGTGTGGTGGGAGTGGTTTTTAACCTCTGAGCTAGCTGGTAAAGTTCTGGCCTTTGTTTTCCATAGAACAATGCAGCTTCTGGTTTATTACCTGCTAGCCACTAGTCAGCACCTGAGCTGGCCTGGGGCGGAGCGCTGAAGTCCTTTGATCTGCGGGACCTATAGTTTCCTGAATCAAACAGGCTTCCTGCTGAGCAGTGTGGAACTTTGCAGCCAACACCCATGGAGTTTGGGGGAAGGGACTTGCCCCAAAAAGCCTTATATTGGGAGAACCCGGATTAAACGTGGGGCCTCGATCAGCAAACTGTTTTCCTGGCCTTTCGATCTTCTTTGCTGTCATCCCCAACCCCAGCTCCTCTTCCTAGGACCGAGTTCACCTTAGCTGCGAACTGGAGGACTGATAAGGAGAGGGCAAAAAGGAATTGAAGGATTTAGGAATGGAAGAAACTGACATTAATTGTTAAAGTAAAAGTTCTAGGCTTTGCAAATAATAAAGTAAACTGTGTTGCACAAATGAAAGGAAAATAAGAATAGTAGAGTAACTACTTTGTTGGCAATACAGATGCAAAGGACTCATCTTTCAAGAAATGGGGGGGATGAAGAATGGTCCTAAGAAGTAGTGGCTGGAGAATTTCCTTTTTTCAAAAAAGGGGAAAAAATAACTATTTGAGGACTGATCATCTGGACACAAGTAGTCAGGGAGATACCAGACCCTGCAGTGGGTAGTAAATACATAAAGGATGTACATAATGGCTCCAGAGGTATCTGATATTGCCTCTACTGGCTTTCACCGCAGGACAGACCTCCTAGAGGAGAAAGACTCTGTGCAGTTATAGGATACAGTAATGGACTGGATTTGCAGCCAAAGCTTGGTGCTGCCCTTTTGTAATACCAGAAGTCAGTTTCCTGTCAGGAAGGCAGCACTTTTGTGTAAGACAATGCAGTTTGTTATGATTACATCTAAGGAGGATTCTGTGAAAAAGTTATGGTTCTGCAATTATCTTTAATTGCTAATACAACAAGGTTTTATTAAGACCTTATAAACAATTTTTCAAAAGAATTTTGGGAAAGAAGTGTAGAAGTTAATGAGGACACTTATCTGTATAAGCACTATCCAAGGCACTATTCTGTTTTACACTACTATGAAAAATAAGTGTAAAGACACATAAAAGTATATTTCATTTTTAAAATATACTATTTCTATTTTTGAAAATAAAATATGATTATGTCATATAATTTTGTTCAATTAAATTGTACTCATTCAACTAGATGCTACTTTACGGTGGGGCAGTGAGCTGTGCATAGGCAACCTGGTCCCTGGTCAAACTCAGGCTTAGAACCCTGGAGACCCAACAGGTGACTATAACCTGCAAGGAATGACAGGTGTTCGGTCACTCCCCTGGGCCCCAGGCTCCTGTTGCAGCCACAGCTTCCCACACCACCCTGCCCCCTGCAGAGAGGTCTGTGGTCATAGGTCACTTAGGAGCAGCACCAAGGCCTCCCATATGCAAATAAGGTTTCTCCAAGCTCTCAGACCAAGCCAATGAGAAGTACCTGTTGTCAGACCTGACCCATCCCAAAACTGTATATAAGAACTCTATCCAGAAGGATTAAAGGTGTGTGAGAACTACTACATCTTCTGAGAGCTTCTGTCATAAGAGTTGTAATTCTTGGGAGGAGGTCTGCTCTCCTGAAACACAGCCTGAAGCTCCCCTGCAGTCCTTTCTGGCTAGCAGGCCTCTCATCATCCCAGCCTGGCCCAACTCAGCACAGGGTCACTTGGGGCAACTGAGACAGCACAACCAACAACAAGGCAAAGACAAAGTGGAGCCACCTGCAGCAGGGGAGGCAGGGGAAGCAGCAGGAGCAGCAGAACCAATCGCCTCCCCCTTCTGTCTTGCACTTTCTCCCCTTTTGCTGGAACCCTCGCACCCAGTCGGGCCAGAGATCTCTGTGGAATGTCTCCAATTCACAGGCCCACACTTTACAACACAATAACACATCTAATGAAAATGAACACATTCTGATCATTTTATTACTTCTTAAATATTGAAAATTTCTACCTTCACCCACCTGTCATGCATCATTTTTATTTATTAAAATATAATAAAAGAAAGCACAGAAGTTAATTATCGTGGTTATGCATATAATTTATCTGCATAGTCTTTCTTTCAGATCCTTTTTTTAAAACTCAGAAATAAAGAATGATGACACAGTAACTTTCTGAACTCATGTTGCTTATGATATCCAGAATAAATCTCTATGTGGGTCTTGGTACAAAAACCAAAACCAAAACCAAAAAACAAACAAAAAAACAGCAACAAAAAAAATAACATATGCTTTTCATGAAAACCACAGCTCAGATTTTGTAAATAATTTTATTAAATCAAGGTAAACACAATTATTCAACATGATGAGAAAGAATGGAAACACTGTTTTGGGGGTGACTGACATAAACATTTTCGTGAAAACAAGTACAAGAAAAACAGAGAGGACCAGCAATATCACCTCTGTGGAGGTGGTGTGTGTAGGCCTGGAGACTGAGTTCAATTCCCAGGTGCCACAAGAAAGAGAAAACTGACTCCAGAGGATTCTCTTCTGATCTCCACACATGTCATAACACATGTATGCCTTCAAAGGCACTTTTACACTCAATAAGTAAAACACAAATTTAAATTTAACATTTTATGCTGAAAGTAAAATTTCAAATATAGATTGTGAAATGTGTTTAAACATGTAGCAACACTAAAAGCCATACCATAAACACTTTTTGCTTACATTACAAAATTTTAAAAACTATGCAATTATTTCATAAAAATATATCATTTTATGTTGCTTCTATCAAATTGGTAACACATGTTTTACATTTTGTTATATGTCAAAGGGATTGCTGGCAGCACTAAACTGTTTTTTGTTTCTTAACCTATACTTAGTTAAAAACATTCTGGGCTGAATTGCTTGGGAAATACTTTTAAAGTAATTTCTTTACAACCAAAGTGTGTGTGTGTGTGTGTGTGTGTGAGTGTATGTGTGTGTGTGTGTGTGTTGTGTGCAAAGTAGCAGTAAATTCAAATACATAATGTGATTTGTGTATGTTTCTGTGTGTGCCAGAAGTGCTCCACACATTTCTAACACTGTGAAAGATACTACACACATCGCTTATATAAACTACTTCAACAACCAATCCTAAAATTAGTATAAACAAAGAGTTTTCCAGTAACTCTTTTCAAAATTATTTTGCCAATTAAACTAAAATTAGTAACTTGTCTTATACAATGGATAATAGTCAAATCTGATATGTTTATGTGGAATTTAGGTTTTTATGCTGAGCTACTTATATTTGTTCATAATGTTACAGTTACACTTACACACACACACACACACTCTCTCTCTCTCTCTCTCTCTCTCTCACACACACACACACACACACACACACACACACACACATCACCGTGAAGCATGGTCCTCATAAATACGGGCCACTGACAACAGCCTGTTTCCTACTGGTGGGTGAAGACAGAGAAGGAGTGTCAGAACTATCTCAGGAAGCACTGGACCTTATTCCACACCACCTAACATGGTGATGTAGTTCATTAGCCTGACAGACAATGATTTATTTTTTCCAATCAAGGTTGCATCTAATTTCCAAATCCATTAATAATCTTATTAGTCAAAGTGTTGCTATTTTGAATGATTTATGTATTAATGAAATGGAATGGAGAGAGCAGAATGTTAAGTCGCAGGTTAACTCTGGTTTCTCCTCTGCCTTTGGAAATCACAGTCATGTGCAAATATGTAACTGAAACTGACACAAGCATAGCATTTTCCAGTGTGACTGAAGAAACACATATTATATTTAATCATAATTTTGGAATTCAGGTACTTTTTAGAAATAATGAAAATTAAAACAAATAACAAAACAACTGTCAAATAGTTCACTTTTAGAATAATTATTTATAAAATTAAATAAATGATATAAACGTGTGTCAGAAATAAAAGGAAATACTAATGATCACACACAGACAGAGAAACAAAGAGTCAGACAGATGGGAAATAATAAACACACAGATTCTTCTACATTCATAAGTCTTTTACAGAATATGGATCCATGACATTTTTCTATTTAGACTGGCCTCTATATTCCTAAGCCTTTGTACTAATTATTTATTGATTGTCTCTCAAAGTGATTATTTAGAGCTATACGGTATACTAAATTAGTATAAAAAGAAAGTAATCATTAAAAGTAATATACAAATGAAGATATAAAGTGGCAGAGACAGATGATTCTGAGAATGTGTATCTCCATTTTTAAAGGTTTGACAAGGGTCAAACACAAACGGCAAGGAAACAGATATCAAGTAGTCTGTGAGAGACTGTGGCACACATTGTCTATGTTTGAGGAATTTAGGCTTGATTGGGCACAGAAGACACAAAATATGTATGTACAATTCTGTGGCAACCGTAACTAGACCAGATTGATAAAAATATAAAATGAATAATGAATAGGTTAAAAAGTCATACCTGGTAAAAATATTTCAGTGATGGAAAATATCTATTTTACTTCCTGTATGGCTTTGGTAGGGAGATTTGATCAAATGTCTGCTTAACACAGATAATCAAAACATATCAAAATTATAATTTCACCAAGGTACAACAATTAATTTATTATTTAGTTACAGGACTGTGAGTGAGCTGTTGCATAAACATCTATGATAATGGTACTAAGGAGCCTATTTAACACATCAAAGCAAAATTCTGGCCACCAGTCTCCCTTGGACCATACCCACAAGTAGCCATTAATGAGCCAACCTAGCTAGCATACCTTGTCCTCTGCCCTCAACCTCTCCTGCTTAGGAGCGTCACTATCCTTCTCCAAGTATCTCCTCCATACTTAAATTCAGCCATTTTGATTACAGGGTCTTTTGGTTCTCTTCGCATTCTTGGTCTCCTAGCTCAATTCTGTGCTCCTGACTCCTGGTTCCTCTCCATCCACCCTCTCCGTTTATGACCAGGCTAAACATAGACCCTTCCAGGTACCTCTGGCTGTTTTCTCCTCTAAAATAAATCTTCTCCTCAATATATACAATGGTGCAACTATATCCTCATCATTTTTTTCATTCAAAAGCCCTTTGAATTGCCAAAAGGGCCTCCCTAGCATGGCTGATGTGTTATGAAATCTGTAAATTAGGAAGTCTTCAAAGGACCGGTAGTCATCTCCTCAGAGGACGATATGTTCCTTTGTAGTTCTTTGATGGCCCCACTACATTATGGAGGGATCATAGGAATCTTGTTCTTTAGGAACTTCCTGAGTTTTGTGGGTTACTTTCTTCTGAGTCTCAGAAGCCTCTTTCTTCTATTCTTCATAGAATGACTCAGTTCAGAAAAAAGTGTTATACAACTATTCTGCACAAAGGCATAAAAACACAAGGAACAACTGCCACAGCAAATGCCCTCCACTAGAGTACAGCCATTCTCACACCACTGTCCCCGACTATTCCAACATAGCTTATGAACAATTGCAGGACAGAAAACCAACTATATGAAGATTATAGAAGTCTATAGAATTCTTTAAAAAGGAAATTAACAAAACCCTTAAAGAAATCCAGGAAGACAAACAATTGGAGGACATAAACCCTTTAAAGAAAGCCAAGAAAATGCAGAGTTGAAGGAAATGAATAAACTATCCAAGACCTAGAAGTGAAAATAGAAACAATAAAGAAATCACAAACTGAAGAAATCCTAGAAATACAAAATTTAGGAATCTAAACTCAGAACTACACAGTAAAGCATCATCAACAGAATAAAAAATGTGAGAGAGAGAATCTCAGGTCTTAGAGATATCCTAGAAGAAATGGATAAAAAAATCAAAGATGATATTAAATCTAAAATATTCTGACACAAAATATTCAGAAAATCTGATCACTATGTAAAGAACAAACATAAGAATAATAGTTATGGAGGAAGGAGAAGAAATAAAGTTTAAAGATGAAGAAAATATTTTAAACAAAATATATAAGAATTTTTTTCTAATCTAAAGAGTGATATGCCTATGATGATACAAGAAACATATAGAATCCCAAACAGATTGGACCAGATAAGAAAGTTTCCTTGCCACATAATAATTAAAACACTAAATATAGAAAGTGAAGAAAGAATTTTAAAAGCTAGAAGTGAAACAACCAAGTAACACAGAAAGACAAACATATTAGAATTACACATGACTTCTTAGTGGAGAATCTAAAAGCCAGAAATGCCTGAGACAACAGATGCCAGCCTAGTCTACTATACCAAGCAAAAACTTTTAATTACTATATATGGTAAAAATAAGTTATTACATGATAAATTCAGATTTAAACAATATCTCTCAATAACCCTAGCCCTACAGAAAGTGCAAGAAGAACAACTCCAACCTGAGGTCAAGTATATACATAAAAAACAGGAAATAAATAGTCTTCTCACACCAGAAAAAATGAAAAGAATAAATTACACACATATACACACACAAATACACCCCCACACATACATACTATCATCATCATCATCATCATCATCATCATCATCATCATCACTACTATCAACAACAGGAATATACCTAAGCATAATACAGACAATTTATAAACCTATAGGCAATATCATATTAAATGTAGAGAGTCTCAAATCTATTTCTCTAAAGTCTGGAATTAGACAAGGTGGTCCACTTTGTCCATATCTATTCTATATAGTATTTCAATTTCAAGCTCTGCAATATGACAACAGAAGAAGATCAAAGGGATACAAATGAGAAAGGATAAGTCAAAGAATTGCTTTTACAGATTATATGATACATGTGTGTGTGTGCATCCCCAAAAATTCCACTAAGGAACATCTACAGCTGGTAAACACTTTAGCAAAGTGGCTGGATACAATACTAACAGAAAAATATCATTAGCACTACCATATACAAATGATAATTAAATCATGAAATGATAAGCTATTATGAACAGAAATCAGCAACACAACACCTTTCATAATAGATCCGAATAATATACAGTATTTTGGGGTAACTCTAATCAGCCAAGTAAAAGGTCTGTATGATACAAACTTCTAGTCTTTGAGAAAATAATTTTTTTTAAAAAAATAAGAACATGGAAAGATCCTATGCTCATGAATAGAAAGGAATAACATAGCAAAAGTGGCCATTATACTAAAAATAATCTTCAAATTCAATGAAATTCCATAAAATTTCCAACACAATTATTTATACACCTTGAAAGACAGTATTCAATTTCATGTGGAAGCATATAGCTAAGACAGACCTGAACTGTGGGGCCAGGGGTCATGGAACAGAAAAGAGATAGCCTGGAACAAGAATGGAGTTGAGGCATGTCCACATCCTGGAAATCGAGTCCTATAATTGACAGGAGTAAGTAAGATTGCTCTTTCATGGCCTCAGCCTACATATCCCCACACACCCAGTCATTCACCCCAACTTTGCCACTTGGAGGAGGTCATGTAGACTGTTAACCAGGATGGATTCCCTTTCCTTATAAGCAATATCTGAACTTCCTTCCTATGCATATGAGGCATCCTCAGTGCCCTGGCTTTGGCCAGTGATATTTACTCTCCAGGAAGACCCATTGTCCAAAGGTTAAAATTGCCTTTTTCACCTAATTAAATGAACTGACTTGATGAAGCCTGTTTCCCTGAGTCCATTCTCATTGCACTCACTTACCACATGAGGATCCTAACCCTCCTGCATTCCTGCCTTGCTTCCTTCTCAGGATCCTCCAGTTGTGACTACAGGCTGGTCATGCTACTATGAGAGGGGAAGCAGAGCCTGAAAGACAATGAACAATGAAAGGACTGGTGGATAACCCAGCATCCTGATTTCAACTTGTATTACAGAGTTATAGCAATGAAAATTGACATGCCATTGCCATAAAAGAGATATGGTTATCAATGAAATAGAAATGAAAAGCTAGAAATAGATGTACATGCATATGAAATTTCTGAATTCTTATTTTAAAAAAGCTAGAAACACACACTGGGGAAAAGACAACATCTTCCACAAATGGTGCTTGTCAAACTAGGTATCTGTATAGAAGAATAAAAATGTATCCATATATATTACCCTACATAAAGAAACTGAATAGCTTCTGTGAGGCTGAGGATACCTACTATTAAACAAACAGGCAGACTAAAGAATGGGAGATTTTTTACCAACTCCTCATCCAATAGAGGTCTAATATACAAAATATATAAAATATTCAAAAAACTAGATATCAAAAGCCTAATTAATCCAATCAAAAAACAGGTAATAGATATAAGAGAAACCCTCCACAGAGGAATCAAAAATGTCCGAGAAGCATTAAAAGAAAATTTAAACATCTTTGGTTATCAGGGTAATTCAAACCAAAACTACTTTTCAATTCTATCTTATAGTTGTCACAATGTCTGATGTCATTAACTCAAGTGACTGCTCATGCTAAGACAGAAGTGGAGCAAAGGGAACACTCCTCCATTGTTGGTTGGAGTGCAAACTTCTACAACTGTGATGGAAATCATATGGCAGTCCCACAGAAAGTTAGCAAGAGAACCCCATCGAGGCCCAGCTATACTGTAACTGGAGGGCTTATAGCAAAAGCATACTACAAGGATACTTGTTTAACTTTTCATTGTGGATTAATTCATAATAGCGAGAAACTAGAAACAACCTAGGTGTCCCTCAGCCAAAGACAGAATGGAGAAAATATTGTATTTCATCCTGAGTGAGGCATCTCAGGCCCAGAAAGATAAATACTGTATGCATTCACTTATACATGAATATTAACAATTAAGTAAATGATAACCAAGCTACAATTGGTACAAGAGAGGTTAGGTAAGAAGGAAGAGTTTAGTTGGCATACCAGATAATCCATGGGTGAGGAAAGAGAATAGGTTTCATAGAGGGGACAGCTGGAGTCATGAATATGGGGATATCAGGTGAGGATGAGATGAAGTGTAGTGGGAGTAGGGGATGAGATGACTGGAATTAGGAAGGGCATTTGTGGGATAGTGTTGAAAGATGTGCACTACAAAGTTCATAGAATCCAAAGTTATTCTATTAAAGTCTCCTAGTAATAGGGAATACAAAATTTAGACAGGTCATCTCTTGTGATCAGATGGGACTTCCAGTTATGGGACTAGAGTTCATTTAATTGAGTTGTCCGAGGCAACTCAACTCCCATGGAAATCCCCTAACAACCCATGTGTTGCTAAGACCAAACACTGCTCTCTGCAAGCTGGCTGTTGACTTTATGGCAGGGACAGTACACACACAGCTTGTTGAGCATGGAGAACTGGAGCTGGTGACTACCTGGAGACTTCATTCCTATGTTATAGTTTCTGTTATACAGGAAGGTTCTCTGCAATGTGCTAGGGCAATGGTGGGGTATTAAATATATGTGAGTGGCCAACCAATGCCTGATTTGCCATAAGGCCCATTTCAGAAGGAGTCTACACTCAGCACTGATTGCATAACAAAGGACCGTGGGAATGAGTGAGTCTCTAGCTCTTGTGCTTGCTTTTTGGTCTCCTTTCCTCCTGTTGGGTTGCTGTGTCTAACTTTGATATGCTAGTTTTCAATTTATTGTACAATAGTTTATTTTTGTCGTGTTTGGTTGCCTGTTCTTTTCTCTGAGAGACAGAATGGGAGTAGATCTAGGAGCAACTGAGAAGACTAGAGCAAGGGGAAACTATAATAAGGATTTACTGTATGAAAACAGAATCTATGTTCAATAAAAGAAAACAAATGACAATGTTCCATGTATATGTTATATGCTAAAGAAAAGAGAGAGAAGATCTTGAAAACAAGGGATGAAATACAATGGTAATTGTAAAGATTGAGGTAGCAACAGCAGAAAATCAGAATCCCTGCAATTGTGAATACTGTAATAGAAAGATAGACTTGAAAAAATATGTCTTAGTGTTATAGATATTCAAACATGTATATAAGAATGTGTTGGCTGCTAAAATTCTAGACATACTTTAAAAATAAAAGTTTTGATATATATATATATATATATATATATATATGTAACTTATACCAATATGTACTAATACTATAACTATTTAATTAATAATTCTCACTTCTGAAAATATTTTAAATGAAATCAAAAAGTAAGCTAGAGTTCACGGTTCTAATCTGAAGAGATCAAAGCATTCTGTGAGGATGAGACAAAGCATGAGATAGATCTGCCATACCCACACAGATACAGAGCTGGCTATGCTATTAAAGGACTAATGGTAACACAGTGTAATTCAATTCCAGACCCACAAAATTCTAAACTCTATATGACTAGTGTACACAGGTCCCCTCTGCCCTTGGCCTTGGTAGCTCAGTTAACACAATGATATTTTAATCCCCTTCCTTTTTATCTTTACTACCTTTATAGGTACTTTTACATATGAATTTTTATTCAGTGCATCATATCCTAGAGGAATACAATAAAAATTTTAAAAAAATCTTGGTCCTCATTAATAACAGAATAAACTTAAAGCAGTAAGAATAAAAAATTGAAGAAAAGAAAGAAAAGAAAAAAGCGTTGAAACATTATGGGGTTTCATCCAGAAAATATTATAACATGCTGCAAATACAGGCATGTTATAACAAATTATTAAGAAATACAACCACCAAATTTGAACTGTAATGAGCAAACAATGACTATAAATTGATCTGAAGTAAGACATTGATATTTATACTGTGCAGCTATAATGGTGTAATTACAGAACAAACTATTGGTTATGTAGGGGTTAACTAAACTTTATGCTATAAGTACATCTGTAAACATTTCACTTATGCTTTTAATAGATATAAATAATATAACCTTTACTTTTATGAATTAAAAATAAGTACAACCACATGATATATAATGGAACCCCTGAGTTTTAGCATGGGAATTTTTTAAGATATTCCAAATCTGTGTGATAGGTAATAAATATATTATACATTAAAGTCATCACTGGGAAAATCACAAACAGCATATCAGAAAGAATGAACAGCAATGACAAATATGATAATATTTGGATTTTATTATTTTGTTTTTTAATGTATTCTAAAATACTCTTATATCAATGAGAATTGATAAAGGGAGGGCTGGGAAAGGGGAAATCATTTGGAATGTTAAACAAAGAATACAGAAAAGAAAAAAAAGAAAAAAATCAATGTGAATTTAAAAAGAATAACCAGTAAAACAATAAAAACAAGATCTGATAAGCACATATTTCAATCAACTACTTTAGCCTTCCTAATTATTATCTGAATCATTTTGACAAGCCTTAACAGAGTTTTATGGGCCTCTTTAGAACATAATGACAAATTCTTTTGGAATTTCTCCCTGTCTCTAGTTACTCAAACATCCTTTGATCAAGGTCTTATGCTGGCTCTGAACACATCGATTTGCTGTTATTTCCTATTATTGTTTTTAGACCATTTATTTCTTAAGAAGTCTTTTCACGAACCCAGCTCACTGTCTTCATTTCGTTCAAGATTATCATTCTTTTGTCTGACTTTCACAGCTTGCTGAACCTGGTCTTCATTTCTTTCTCCTTTCGTTTCTGTCATTTAAGTAGAGGCTGCTCTGCTGTTGCTCTACTGCCTATAATTTCAGGTATCTAAGGCAAGCATCACTTTTCCTGAGCCTACATTTTCACCTCATAAAAATAATATGCATATACTACTGGTAAAACAACATTAAGTGCTTTTGAGGATGGCATATAATGTGGGGAATGAAAGCTAAAGGACTTACACAAAGAGTGCCAAGCTAGCAGAAGAGGAAACAGAATCAATTAGCAATGAGGAACGCTGAAAACATTCTGCTACAAATGACTAAATCCAACGACTTTCCAGGCAACATGCACAGGTATTCCACAGATGGGGTTATGCTAATTATTTTAATTCTAAAACAGCACATCCCTGGGCGAACATTTGACATGATAACGACACATGGTGTAACTCATACAATAGAGAACCACATGCAGTAGCGTGTGTGAGAAAGCCTACACTGGGCAAATAACCCTGAGAGCATCCACTACGTGGCATAAAATTCCCAGGCTTTTTGTGGTAAGATTGTTTGAGTTACTACACTCTTTATTTGCTTTGCCTGCTTCCTTCCTTAGAAGTTTATCATATTTTAATAAACTGTCCTTCTTCCTCCTACACCTGTGTGTATCTGTTGAATTTCTTGTTTAGGGATGTAAAACACAGAAACTTTCAGTGGGTTGCCTTTAAACCCCGACATCCATTTAGATCACCTTCTCCCTAATTCTACAATTCAGCAGGCCAGACAGCACAGCTAATCTGACTGCTTAGCAACCCAAAGTAAATGCCAAGCAAAGGATATTATTACCCAATGCAGTCCCTTAGGCAGTTTTTTCCTTGTGCTTGTATTGAAACATGTGTCCCCAAGGTTTTAGCTGATTGTTCCTAATTCTTTAATAACTCACCCACTAAGTCTCACCAGGGTTTTTTGAAAGAAGACAGCCACAACATTCTCTGATAGGCTTCTCATCGAGATATTTTTTCTACCTTTGAAGTCATCTTTAATATAACTAAAAGGAAGATCCTTGCTTAAAACCAACAAACTTTGTGTTCTGATTTGTTCGATAAGCTTTAGGCTTAGCTTTGAACATCTGATCCTCCTGAATGCTGGGATTACAGCAGGCCACCTATCAGGCTAAAACCAACAAATACCTCATATGTCATTGCAGTTTTGAGTCTGCTGTGAAGGCAAACATAGATTAAAAATTGGTGACTTAAAATAAGAAACTTTTCCCTGTTAAAATTCTACTTTTCTCATACCATTTCTCCTAAATTAATTGATTTAGAAAAGTCATTAACTATTTGTTTGTCCTTTGGAATATATATACATAAATTCAAAGAAGAAATTAGCAACAGGGAGACTTTCTCAAGGATCAAGAGTCTGAGACTGAAGTGTAATAACAAAGCAGATTACAAGAGTTTTCATTTCCCAGTTTGCTGGCATAGATAATTGTAGTTTCAGGTGAGACAAAGTGACAGACGGTTCAATCTTGTCCTCTTAGAGGAGACTAGTGATTCTGAGAACACTTACTCTGTAGCCAATTTGTTCATCGTTGAGTTAAAGCAGAGATTCTTTTTCTTTCTTGTTGATTTTCTTCAGCAGAAGACCATTAGTGAAGCACACTGCATTCCTGTTTAATACTTTAATATACTTATTCAGTATTAAAAGAGGTTCTCTCTCTCTCTCTCTCTCTCTCTCTCTCTCTCTCTCAATCTCTCTCTCTCTCTCTCTCTCTCTCTCTCTCTCTCTCTCTCTCTCTGTGTGTGTGTGTTTGTGTGTGTGTGTGTGTGTGTGTGTGTGTGTGTCTGTCTGTCTGTCTCCAGGTCTTCTGTAGGTGGCAGCAGATTTTGTTTTTAAACATGTTTCCCATCATTGCCAAATGGGAACTCATGCATCTTTATTTAATTGAATGAATAATTTTATTTACAAATATGTTTGTATAACAGTCATAATAGATTCTGAAGAGATTCTGAAGGTGAGAAAGTGTTTTCAAATTGTTTTTAAATCTTATTTTTAACACAATGATATGATTCATATTGGAAGCCAATATTAGATAACTTTTTGCATAGCCACAAGCAATTATTTCAGGTAGTTTGACTGAAGATGGGAAAATGGTTGAGGAATAACACATAAATCTGGCGACATATTCATATACACATGCACAATTATTCATATACTCGTGTGTATTTCACAACAATTTGGATATTGGTTTATAAGTTATACACTGACTACTATAACATTTTACAGTTCTAAAATAAAACAGTTGATACTCATTTTATTTGGCAGTGCAGCATGGTTTTAAATAAACTTTATATCAATCATATATCAATAATGTCTATGAAAAAGTCTAGATACACAAAGTTAAGAAATTAGGTACGAAATGAACTCGGTTATTTATATTTAAACTCCATTCAGCAAAATTAAGATGAGTTAATCCTGACCCTCTTCTGTTAGTGGATGCTTACATATGAAGTAGGAAATATTAAGAATGAAACACTTGGGGCATCCATAGGATACCTGACTTTCTAATTTGCACACTCAAGCTTCCTCTTAACTTTTATTGAAGAAAGGACACAATAGATGAAGTGATTTGTTTTATCTACATTGGTTATTTTCTCTAGGCCAGGTATTACCACAGATTTCTGGAATTAAAAATCTGGGGAAAGGTAGGATACCTACCAAGAAGAGAACGTTAGAGAAACTTAATGAATTAACAGCTTAACAACAAGTTCCCCACCTGACAATGGTCAATAACCTCAGATTTTTTGATAGGGAGAGTGAACTCTGGGATCAAGAAAAGGTTAGCATATAAAATAGCATGTGTGCTATGCAGTCAGACACAGAATATTGAATAATGTAATGTGGTACATGCACAGTTAAGTTTCAATCACCATAAAGGAGGAAATAATGGAAGAAATAGAATTCATCATAGGAAAGAAAAAATACACCTTACATTTTCTCTCTTATTTTTAATGCAGAATTAAGCAATGTTAGTATTTTGTGGGGTGGGTCTCTGGGAAAAAGAAGTAGCCCTGGGGACTGAGGGGAGTAAGCCAGGGTGATGGGAAAGAAATAAAGATGACTATAGTGGATGACAAGCAGACATCAGAACATGCAACCATTTGCTTAGACAGTGAGCACCCACTTGAGAATAGATGAACACAGTGTATGAAGTCTACCTTGGATGGTACCAGACACAAGCTAGGTGAGAAGTGCAAGTAGTATTGTTTTTCAGGTAGAGTAAACAACAACAAGAGCTCCAGGTAATAAGGACAGAATGGACTTGGTGTATTTCAAACTTGAAAGAGGAATGTTGTGAGTTGAAGACAGTGTGTGATGTCTATTTGAATTCCAAGAGAAACGGGCCATGAACATCCTTGTGTAGCAAATCAATGGATAATTGGCTTTTTATTCATGATATCTATCTTTGTGGTAATGGTTTTCTGCTCTATTCATTTTTTAATTTAATTATTACTCTATATTCAAATTGCTTATATTTTAATAGTTCACTTCTCAAATGATACCCTTTTCTTTTTTTTCTTTTTTTTTTAATTTTTATTTTCTATGTTCTATGTTTACATTCAAAAGGCTTTCCCCTTTCCCAGTTCCCACCCACCATAGTTCCCATAGTTCCTCTCCCCCCCAACTGTTCCCCAATCATTCCCCCTCCCCCCTCGGTTTCTTTACTAAACTGGATGCAATCTTTACAGGCCCAGGGTCCTCTCCTTTCTTCTTCTTGGGAATCTTTTGACTTGCTATTTGTGTCTTGAGTATTTAGTGCTTCTGGGCTCATTAATATCCACTTATCAGTGATTGCATTTCATGTGCATTCTTTTGTGATTGGGTTAATTCACTCAGGATATTTTCCAGGTCTAACCATTTACCTACAAATTGCAGGAATTCATTATTTTTAATTGCTGAGTAGTATTCCATTGTATAAATATACCACCTTTTCTGTATCCATTCCTCCTTTGAGGGATATTTGGGCTCCTTCCAATTTCTGGCTATTATAAACAAGGCTGCTATAAACATAGTGGAGCATGTGTCCTTATTGCATGCAGGGGAATCCTCTGGGTATATGCCCAGGAGTGGTATGCCAGGGTCCTCTGGAAGTGACATGCCCAATTTTCTGAGGAACCGCCAAACTGATTTCCAGAGTGGTTTTACCATTTTGCAATCCCACCAACAGTGGAGGAGTGTTCCTCTTTCTCCACATCCTCGCCAGCACTTGTTGTCTCTTGAGTTTTTAATCTTCGCCATTCTGACTGGTGTGAGGTGGAATCTCAGGGTTGTTTTGATTTGCATTTCCCTGATGACTAATGATGTTGAACATCTTTTAAGGTGTTTCTCGGCCATCCGAATTTCTTCTGGTGAAAATTCTTTGTTTAGCTCTGTGCCCCATTTTTTGATAGGGTTATTTGGTTCTTTGCTGTCTAACTTCTTGAGTTCTTTGTATATATTGGATATTAGCCCTCTGTCGGATGTGGAGTTGGTGAAGATCTTTTCCCACTTTGTTGGTTGCCGTTTTGTCCTTCTGACAGTGTCCTTTGCTTTGCAGAAACTTTGTAATTTTATGAGGTCCCATTTGTCAATTCTTGATCTTAGAGCATAAGCTATTGGTGTTCTGTTCAGGAACTTTTCCCCTGTGCCCAAGTCCTCCAGGGTCTTCCCAAGTTTCTTTTCTAATAGTTTCAGTGTGTCTGGTTTTATGTGGAGGTCCTTGATCCACTTGGAGTTGATCTTAGTGCAAAGAGATAAGAGTGGGTCAATTCGCATTCTTCTGCATGTTGACCTCCAGTTGAACCAGCACCATTTGTTGAAAAGGCTATCTTTATTCCACCGGATGGTTGTGGCTCCTTTATCAAAGATCAAGTGACCATAAGTCTGTGAGTTAATTTCTGGGTCTTCAATCCTGTTCCATTGATCTGCTTGCCTGTTGCTATACCAATACCATGCAGTTTTTAACACAATTGCTCTGTAGTATTGCTTGAGGTCAGGAATATTGATTCCCCCAGAAGTCCTTTTATTGTTGAGAATAGTTTTAGCTATCCTGGGTTTTTTGTTGCTCCAGATGAATTTGAGAATTGCTCTTTCTAGATCTATGAAGAATTGAGTTGGGATTTTGATGGGGATCGCATTGAATCTGTATATTGCTTTTGGCAAGATGGCCATTTTTACTATATTGATTCTGCCAATCCAGGAGCAAGAAATATTTTTCCATCTTCTGTGGTCTTCTTCGATTTCTTTCTTCAAGGACTTGAAGATACCCTTTTCATTTATATTTTATTTCATCAGTTCCCCTAATGATTATTGATTTAATTTGACAGATATCTGTTCATTTGAAAAGTTAAGTGGCTTTTAATGATAATGCCTGCTTTTTTGTTCTCTGTTTTATGGGTTGTTGCTTTTAGTTTTTATATTATCTGCCTTTCCTATTTCTCTGTATTTACCTTTTTACTTTTTGTCTTCCTCATGTATGTTCTTCACATGCTTTTTAATTTTATTTTTAATAGACTTTATTTTTCTTATACAAAATAGTAGTAGTCACAGCTGGAGCCAAGGTCCTCTGAATGGAAAGTCTGGTGTGTAATTTCAGAAATTGATCAGTGAATCCTCATAAAAAGCTATAGTGAACACGCCCCCACTTTTGAGAGGCTAGGAGTCAAGTAGCTATAGGTCTTAGAGATGGGATCAAAGGTGGCCTGAATAGGATGTGGAGAAGAGGAACAATACTCCACTGCTGGTGGGATTTCAAGCTGGTACAACCACTCTGGAAATCAGTTTGGTGGTTCCTCAGAAAACTGGACACGATACTTCCGGAGGACCCAGCCATACCCCTCCTGGGCATATTCCCAGAAGATTCCCCAGCATGCAATAAGGATACATGCTCCACTATGTTCATAGCAGCCTTATTTGTAATAGTCAGAAGCTGGAAAGAACCCAGATGTCCCTCAACGGAGGAATGGATACAAAAAATGTTGTATATATACACAATGGAGTACTATTCAGCCATTAGAAACAATGAATTCATGAAATTCTTAGAGAAATGGATGGAGCTGGAGAACATCATTTTAAGTGAGGTAACCCAGTCTCAAAATAATACTCATGGCATGTACTCACTGATAAGAGGATATTAGCCTAGAAGCTTGGAATACCCAAGATACAATTCACATATCAAATGATATCCAAGAAGAAGGAAGGAGTGGCCCCTGGTTCTGGAAAGGCTCAGTGCACCAGTGTAGGGGAATGCTAGAACAGGGAAGTGGGAAGGGGTGGATGGGGGAATGGGGGAAGGAAAAGGGCATATGGGACTTTTGGGGAGCTGGAAGCCAGGAAAGTGGAAATCATTTGAAATTTAAATAAAGAATACATCGAATAAAAAATAAATTCAAAAAAAAAAAAAAGGTGGCCTGAAAAATTTGATTAGGGTGACAGACAGTGTAGCTGCTTCCAGGTATGTAGCAGTCAGCGATATTGGCAATCAGCAGCAGCTTCTTGGGCAGAAAAGCATAGAGGATGCTAAGTGTGTTTGGGGGCAAGTATGATGCGCACCAGCACTTAGCCATAGTACCCTGTCACCTAGCATCACCAGTGTGGGGCTTGCCAATATTGTTTCCTCCAGTAGCCTCTTCACACAGGGACAATGGAAATCTTGGCCAAGATGATGGACCCTCAGGAGGCAGTGGTCAACTCCTTGGAGCATGTAACACCCGGACCAACATACTCCATGTAGTCCTCAATAGGAACATAAGCCTTGGGCCTGATGTACTGGGTATTGTGAGTCTGCTTTTGCACTAACATGGTCTTTAGAACCTCATCCTTTAGGGATGCCCCCAGGAAAGAGTAATATTGGATTCAGTAATGAGCATGGAGTAAAAGGTAGATATTATCCACATTCTGAGTCTTCATGTCCTTGACCCCGCAGCCCAGCTTGGTGACAAGCTGTTTAGCTTTAGCTTAACCTCCAAGATGCCCATGGTCTCAGCCATATACACAGCCTCCATCATGATGGCCCGCCATAGAACCAATGCTGAATCCTGTATGGAAGCTGCTGTGATGGTCTTCTAAGCCTGATCACCCCAGCTGCATCGCCATCTGCTGTTAGGTTATTTCTGGAAGAAGTTATTTTTGTTTTCCTATGTAATATACAAGTTTTGATAAATAGAGGAAGTTGATGAATAATAAAATATCAAATTTTATACTAAGAAATCTCAATGGGATACCCAATAAAAGCAGCAGTTAGGACAGAGTGCTGAATAGTTTTGTGTCAATATGATACTCTTAAGAGTCATCTGAGAGAAGGAATTCCCAACTGAGAAACTCCTCTTTAAGGCAAAGATCTTACAGACAGGACTTTAGTGCACTTTCCTTCCTTCCTTCCTTCCTTCCTTCCTTCCTTCCTTCCTTCCTTCCTTCCTCCCTCCCTTCCTTCCTTCCTTCCCTCCTTCTTTCTTTCTCTCTTTCTTGCTTTCCTTCTGATTAATTAATTAATTTAGTTTATATTACAGACCAGTTTCTCTTCCCAGCTCTCCTCCCAGTCCTTCCCTCCATCCTGCCTTCCCCATAATCTACTTCTCCACCTTATCTCCTCAGTAAAGGGGAGGACATCCATAAATATCAACCAGCCCTGGCATATCAAATTACAGTAAGACTAAGTGCATCATCTCTTACTGAGGTTAGAGAAGGCAACACAGTAGGAGGAAAGTCTCCCAAAGGAAGGCAACAGAGTCAGAAACATCTCCTGCTCCCTGTTAGGGGCACCCTTAGAACATCAAGCTACATGAATGTAACATATGTGCAGAGGTCCTGTCAGTCCCATACCGGCTCCCTGGCTGTGTTCCAATCTCTTGTGAGCCACAATGCACCCACGGTAGTTAATTCTGTAAGTTTTCTTGTCAGTTCATTGATCCTTCTGGCTCCTACAATCCTTCCTCACTATGTTTCACAGAATTCCTCAGGTTGTGCCTACGGTATAGCTGTGGGTCTCTGCATTTGTTGAAGTACTCCTTCATTGCCTGTGGGAGTACAAACTTGTACAATCACTTTGTAAACCAGTTTGGTCATTTCTCAGAAAATTGGAAATTTTTGTACCTCAAAATCCAAAGCATTTTACTCCTGGGCATATAGGCAATGGACACTCTACCAAACCACAAGCATAGTCATCTATGTTCATAGAAAATTTATTAGTAATAGCAAGAAGCAAACAATCCAGATGTCTCTGAACAGAAGAATGGATAAAATAAATGTGGTACATTTACACAATGGAGTACTAAAAGGATATTGAAAACAAGAAAATTATAAAATTAGCAGGCAAATGGAAAGAGCTAGAAAAGATCACAGTGAGTGTAGCAACCCAGATGCAGAATGAGAAATATGATACATACCCACTTATGAGTGACTATCTGCCAAAAGTAAAGGATAGCCATGCTACAATCTACAGACCCGAAAAGGCTTTTAACAAGGAGGGCTCAAGTGGGTACTTGTGTATCTCACTGAGAAAAGACAATAGAATAGACATTATGGGTGGACTGGACAGAGGGGGTTGTAACAGAAGAGACCTAGTGTGGGAAATACAGAAGGAGAAAGAACTGTAAGAGACAACCAGAATAGAAGAGAGGAGAATGAGATAGAAACTTAGGAAATGGAAGCACTTAGGAATCTATGAGGGTGACCATAGCTAAGACTTTTAGCAAACAGGGTATGAAGCTTGTGTGAACCAGTCATCTACTGTAACTAGGTAAGACTACCAATGTCAAAAAAGACCTTTCATCTACAATTGGTCCTGCCTTCACAATGTGCAGGTGTAAAGATGGAACAAAAATTAAGGAAGTCTCCAACCAATGACAAGTCCAGCTTGAGACACAAGCCATGAGAGGGAACCCCTATCACTATTCATAATATTATCCTGTACTTGCAGACAGGAGCCTAGCATAATTGTCATCAGAGAAGATTCACCCAGCCACTGATGGAAAGAGATGCAGACTCACAGCCAAGCACTTTTAAGTTAGTGAATGATGGGGAGAACTCAGCCCATTGAATGTAGAGGTCCTCACCCTAGATAGCTGGTCCTGTGTCCTATGAGAAAGTAGGTTGAGCAAGCCAAAGGAACAAGCCACTAAGCAACACTCCCCTGTGTCCTCTATATCAATTATTTTCTCCACGTTCCTGCCAGGTTTGAGCCTTGGCTTATCATGATAAACTCTGACTCAGGATATGTAAGCCAAACAAATACTTTCTTTCCCAACTTGATTTTGGATTTTTATCAAATAATAGTTATCCTAAATAAAACAGGCAGTTAGTTGGGGTTCCTGATTTAGTCATTCCAATGACAGGTCATTTTTATATCATGTTATAATACTAAAATGGTTTACTTATAGTTCTTCTCAGGGATAAATGATTGCAATATAGTAAGCAGCTTTTGTTTCCCCTTTATCTGTGATAAAGCCAGGTACAGGAAGTTTTATCAGGGACAAGGAAGAGCCTCATCAGTACCTGAGCATTCTCAACAAGTCTGCACAGCATATGATAATTTACCAGTCGCATTCATATTTTACTGCTTTATAAAACTCCCAGTTAAAATTGGTTTGTTTCATTAATTTAAAAACTGTTCTTTTTTATTAGATATAGTCTTTATTTACATTTCAAATGATTTCCCCTTTCCTGAATCCCCCCTCCCCGAAAGTCCTATAAGCCCTCTTCCCTCCTCCTGTTCTCCAATCAACCCCTTCCCACTCCCCTGTCCTGGTATTCCCCTACACTGCTGCATTGAGACTTTCTAGGACCAGGGGCCTCTCCTTCCATCTTCTTGGGCATCTTTTGGTATGTAAATTGTTTCTTGGATATTCTGAGCTTCTGGGCTAATATCCATGAATCAGTGAGTGCATACCATGTGTATTCTTTGTGATTGGGTCACCTCACTCAGGATGAAATTCTCCAGTTCCACCCATTAGCCTACCCTTGATCACATGGGCACAGGGGAAATTTTCCTGAACAGAACACCAATAGGTTATGCTCTAAGATCAAGTATTGACAAATAGGACCTCATAAAATTACAAAGTTTCTGTAAGTCAAAGAACACTCTTTAAAGGACAAAAGGCAATCAACAAATTGGGAAAAGATCTTTCCAACCCCACATCTGACAGAGGGCTAATATGCAATATATAGAAAGAACTCAAGAAGGTAGACTCCAGAGAGCCAAATAACCCTATTAAAAAATGGGGTACAGAGCCAAACAAAAAAATTTCACCTGCAGAATATTGTATGCCTGAGAAGCACCTAAAGAAATGTTCAGCATCTTAGTCATCAGGGAAATCCTAATCAAAACAACCCTGAGATTTCACATCACACCAGTCAGAATGGCTAAGATCAAAAGCTCAGGAGAAAACAGCTGCTGGTGAGGATGTGGAGAAAGAGGAACACTCCTTCACTGCTGGTGGGATTGCAAGTTGGTACAACCACTCTGGAAATCAGTCTGGTGGTTCTTCAGAAAACTGGACATGATACTAACTGAAGGACCCTGTTAAACCATGGTCATCTCATTAGATGCAGAAAAAGAATTTGACAAAATTCAGCATCCTTTCATGTTAAAAGTCCTGGAAAGAAAAGGAATTCAAGGCCCATACCTAAATATAGTAAAAGCAATATACAGCAGACCAGTAGCCAACTCAAAATAAATGGAGAGAAACTTGAAGCAATCCCACAAAAATCCATTAATGTGATCCACTACATAAACAAACTTAAAGAAAAAAACCACATGGTTATTTCATTAGATGCTGAAAAAGCATTTGACAAAATTCAGCATCCTTTCATGCTAAAAGTCCTAGAAAGAACAGAAATTCAAGGCCCATATCTAAACATAGTAAAAGCAATATACAGCAGATCAGTAGTCAACATCAAAATTAATGGAGAGAAACTTGAAGCAATCCCACTAAAATCAGGGACTAGACAAGGCTGCCCTCTCTCTCCATATCTTTTCAATATAGTACTTGAAGTTCTAGTGAGAGCAATTAGACAACATAAGTAAGTCAAAGGGATACAAATTGGAAAGGAAGAAGTCAAACTATCACTTTTTGCAGATGATATGATAGTATACGTAAGTGACCCAAAAAACTCCACCAGAGAACTTCTACAACTGATAAACAACTTCAGCAAAGTGGCTGGTTATAAAATTAACTCAAGCAAATCAGTAGCCTTCTTGTACTCAAAGGACAAGCAGGCTGAGAAAGAAGTTAGGGAAATAACACCCTTCACAATAGCCACAAACAATATAAAGTATCTTGGCGTGACTTTAACCAAACAAGTGAAAGAACTGTATGACAGGAACTTCAAGTCCTTGAAGAAAGAAATTGAAGAAGACCTCAGGAGATGGAAAAATATTCCATGCACTTGGATTGGCAGGATCAATATAGTAAAAATGGCCATCTTGCCAAAAGCAATATACAGATTCAATGCAATCCCCATCAAAATCCCCACTCAATTCTTCATAGATCTAGAAAGAGCAATTCTCAAATTCATCTGAAGCAGCAAAAAACCCAGGATAGCTAAAACTATTCTCAACAATAAAAGGACTTCTGGGGGAATCAATATCCATGACCTCAAGCAGTACCTCAGAGCAATTGTGCTAAAAACTGCATGGTATTCGTACAGCAACAGGCAAGAATATCAATGGAATAGAATTGAAGACCCAGAAATAAACCTAAAGACTTATGGTCACTTGATCTTTGATAAAGGAGCTACAACCATCCAGTGGAAAAAAGATAGCCTTTTCAACAAATGGTGCTGGTTCAACTGGAGGTCAACATGCTTAAGAATGCGAATCGACCCACTCTTATCTCCTTGTACTAAGATCAACTCCAAGTGGATCAAGGACCTCCACATAAAACCAGACACACTGAAACTAATAGAAAAGAAACTGGGGAAGACCCTGGAGGACATGGACACAGGGGGAAAATTCCTGAACAGAACAACAATAGCTTATGCTCTAAGATGAAGAATTGACAAATGGGACCTCATAAAATTACAAAGTTTCTGTAAGGCAAAGGACACTGTCAGAAGGACAAAACAGCAACCAACAAATTGGGAAAAGATCTTCATCAACCCCACATCTGACAGAGGGCTAATATCCAATATATACAAAGAACTCAAGAAGTTAGACCCCAAAGAACCAAATAACCCTATAAAAAATGGGGTACAGAGCTAAACAGTATCTAAAGACAGAGAGAAAGAGTGAGAGGGGTGAGGGAAGACGAGGAGGAGGAGGAGGAGGAGGAGGAGGAGGAGGAAGAGGAGGAGGAGGAGGAGTGGAGAATAGAGGAGAGGAGAGGAGAGGAGAGGAGAGGAGAGGAGAGGAGAGGAGAGGAGAGGAGAGGAGAGGAGAGGAGAGGAGAGAATGAAAGAATATATTGTATGAAGAATGATTTTCCTTTAAAAAATACAGCTCTGAAAATAAATAGAATGTCAAAAAACTGTTTTCCCATCTCTAATATTAAGCATTTTGATTTTAATTTTAATGTCTTATAGGGTCATTGATTCCCTTTTATAAGTTATTTAACTCTCTGACTCTGTCTCTGTCTCTCTGTCTCTCTCTTTCCAGGTATGTCCTCCCCACTTCCCTCCCAGCCTCCTTCTCTCTCACTCCCACCCATGTGAGAGTAAGTGTGAATTTCTGTGTAAACCTTTACAGTGTTACCATGTGACATTTTAAGAAGTCTTCGGTGTTATTCATCCCTTCCTATACTTTATCTTCTACTCTGTCCTCCAGACTCCATTCCACTTTAACAAGTCTCCCAATTTTCCCTTTTAACCTTTTATACCAGTGGGTTCTGTCTCTGTTTCCTTGAAACCCTCCTCATGGCCCCTTCAGAGTTTCCTGATGTAAGTGGGTGTTCTAAATGTAATAGTACATCTGAAAGTTCTGAACTCTAACACATAGTGCTTAAAGATCAACAAACATTTTCAGTACTGTACAGAAAACTTAAAATATTAATTAGTACATATGTCTTTTTGAAATAAACTGGAAAAAGTGTTGAAAAGTTCTAAGTTGAATTAGCTGATGTTAATTTGCATTTGTTAAAATTCATCAGAAAGCAGATCTGGAAGTATTTGATACATGCAGATTGACAGCAAATCCCATACCTCTCTAAAAAATGATAAGACATTCATATATCCATTTTTAAAAAAAGAGTTATAAGGAACAGAAGCAAAAAAACCACAAGTGAACTTATTCTAAATTGCCCATGACAATATACTACACACTATGAGATAAATAGAATGTTTGGAATCTTTGATCTATTTTGAAGTAAAAACCTAAACTCAGTAGTCTGCTGGTAAGTGTTTAAGAACAGCTTCATGGGAGAGCTGAGTTATTGAGTTTGCCATTTTCTGCAGTATAAATAATCCCACCATGAAACATGTTTGATTTCAGTCTAAGGATATGCTGCCAACTGTTTCACAAAATTCATGAATATTTAACAATTGACTGTTTATAACATCTGTCAATCAACCCTTGGATCCCATTGTGAAGCTCCAGAAATGACATTAATCTCTAACATTCTGGTTTTCATCTTTAACTATAAAGAATTATCAGTGGCAATAGAATTGTATTTAACAGATGCCCATGCTACCTTTTTGTATATAATCAGTGTAGAAGCTGGCTATGTGTTATAAACTTTTGGGCTGAAATTTATTTTATGTACTAATGTTCAAAGTCCTTGGAACATTTTTCCTTTAATAAATATCATTTTCATCACTTATTAATTAACAAATCAATGCATATTATGTAATGTCTTTTATTGAGTCTTAATTTATTGACTTATTGTTTAAAAATGTCAAGTTCATGGTAACAATATTTTTATGTCATAGCTTGTAATGATGATTTAATACACAATCTTACAAAGATGTATGATAAGCATTTCAATGATAGCAGATTATTTCTATAAGTGAATTTCTTTAAATAGAACAACTATGACAGAATACATTGTATTTCTGCTCTCAAAAATGTGTAACATCTCATGACATCCCAGTCTAAATATATTGGGTCAAATAATTATTTGAAAAATTATCTTGAAATTATCTTTGAAGCATATTGTTTCTGCTGTACTTATGAGTGTTATAGTCAGCTCCATTTACAGTGGAACAATAATTTGGTCATGCTTATGTGAGTACCATAAGTTCAGTGCTTTCCTGGATAACTTAAGGCCATGACACAAAACAATGCATAACAAATCTGCAGATGCTGCTATTTGGTGGACTGTTTGTAACCCTTCAGGAGATGCGGTAAGGGTTTAAATCTCCAATAATTTCTAAGCATAAAAATACCCAAGACAGAGCTTTCAGAATCATCATAGAATAACCTGACAAGGATCTATATTTATGATATTCTTTTAAGAGATGGTAGAAAGGCATAGAGAAGGATAAGGAGAAAGATGGGAGTGGAGGGTTGGTAGGGGAGGGGGAGAGATAGCCATGTTTAAACTCCTTCTTTTATATGGAAACTACCCCTGAAAAAAGGAAACATTTACTCCTCCACAAATTTAAAAGACATAGTTTTTCCATTGTTCCTTAAATGATCTATTTCTTCATACTACTTCATCAGAAAATAAGTTTCCCACTCAAAATCTTCTAGAGACCAATTCAAATCAACAGCGGCTACAATGAACACCAAAAGTATGAAACAAATATTCAAATAGTTAAAGGAAAATGTAAAGTTCTGACACTAGTACCTGGAGATTTTAAAATCAAGACCAAAATTGATAGAAGAGAGAACCATGAAATAGCTAAAAATGTACATCAATTGGATATGTGTGTACAGGTGTGTGCATGTGTGTTTAAGATGGCATTGCCATATTGATCATTGAAACCACATTTGCACTAATGTATAGGTAATCTTTCAAAGGTGCAATATGTTAGGGAAACAAATGAGTAATAGTATTTTCATGATAATGAAATCACAAAAATATTGCTCCAGCTCTGGAATGAACATGGAATGAATCTAAAAGCAAGTACCAGAAGAAAAAATTGAACATTCATGCATATTCTTCAAATTCTTCAAGTTCTTTTAATCAAAAAATAGTCCGGTCAATAAGTCATTCTAGAGAAATTCAGTATATTTATATAAAATAATGAAGTTATTCGGTCTTTTTACTTATTAATAGGAATTGATATTGGTCAATAACCAATAACAAATCTAAAACCATGAAATTGTCTTTAAAAATGAATTAATTCATTCATTCATTTTAAACTCTATATTTTATTTCCCCCAGTCCATCCTCTGACTGATCCCCATCCCATAGCTTCTCCCCAAACCCCTGTCTTCACGAGGATGTCTCACCCCTCACCCCTCACCCCATCAGCCCTCTAAACTCCCTGGGACCTCTAGTTTCTTAAGGGTTAGATGCATCTTCTCTGACTAAATGTAGACCCAGTAGTCCTCTGCTGTACATGTGTTGGGGACCTCATATCAGCTGGTGTATGCTGCCTGGATGGTGGTCCAGTGTCTGAGAGATCTTGGGTGTCAAGTTTAATGGAGACTGCTAGTCTTCCTTACAGGGTAACTCTTTTCCTCAGTTTCTTCCAGCTTTTACCTAATTATTCCACAGGGCTCACTAGCTACCAGTGTTTAGTCAGTCACCACTAAAACCAATCTAAAAAAGCCACTTTTCTATCAGGTCTGTTATAATAATAACTAAAGAGATTCTGATAGCCTTATTTATAACTCAAGAATTATGCTGACTAAAAGCTAATTGAAATAACTGAGTAGCCATGCCTATAAGTAAGGCAAACAAATAAAAATGAAATATTAGTCATTAAAAAATACAAATCAAAGCCCAGTGAGAATCATCACTAACACTCAAGATTTTTTTTAATTTTTGTCCAAATAACAAATGATTGAAAAATATATACACATTTTGAACTCTAGTGTATTATTTCTAGTTGGAATGTAAAATAATACAGGTATTAATGAATACAGCTTTCTATATGATTCAACAATATAACTTCCAGGTACAAATATTTATACAAAATTTCTCACACTAACACAATAGTAGCTGAATAACAAGATTCCTAATATTTATCAATAGATAAATGAAATATAAGATTGTGATAGAATTCTCATGAAAAGAACTGAAATAGTGAGTTGCCTGCAATACACAGATAAGCTTTGTCATCTGAATGAAAACAGTTATACATAAAACACTTTATTACTATGTTTTATGAAATATAAAGAGTAGACAAATCCACATAGACAAGAAATATATTAGCAGAAGCCTGATGTCTGAAACTTAGAAATTGAAATGAAAACTTTGTAATTGAAATTTTCGTCATGTAAATCAATGATTTCAAAACTATATCAAGGTGGTTAAACATCACTACTGATAAACAAATATTTAATGATGCTCTAGACTTATGCCTTATGTTGATTAAGAGATGTCTAGGCTAGGTGAAGTATACCTCCAAGTGTGTCTAGATGGTTGTTACAAGAGGATGTGTTACAAGACAGGCAGTGGACTCTTCCAATATATGACTGTCTTGAAATGGGCTAGGGAAACCCATGAGACAAGGAAGGAAGTGGCCAAGCAGCATTAGTATATATGCCAACTCTTCCCCATGGCTTCGGACTTCAGATTCTAGCTTCTTCAGCCTTTGAGCAAGGACTCAATTTCAGCATCTTTCCAGGAAACTTTCAAAACTTCAATGCTGTACTATGGAGTTGACGTGTTTGTGGGTGCTCAGATCATGTATATAGCATTTAGCAGGTATTCTGCCTCTCCCTCTCTGTCAGTCAGTTTGTCAGTCTCTCTCTCTCTCTCTCTCTCTCTCTCACACACACACACACACACACACACACACTCACACACACAAATTCACAATAATGTTATTGAATTATAAAATTTATAAGTTATTTACAAGATATATAAATTTTATATCATCTTCTAAATTACTTCTAGAAAATTAGTTATTTCATAAATTAAGGATTAAAATAAAAATGTTTAAAAGTTACAAAACCAAATACACCTACTATGCATGCCCAGGAACTAAACCACCAACCACACAGTACACATGGAGGGACCCATGCCTCCAGCTGCATGTGGAGCAGAGGATGGCCTTAGCAGGCATCAGTGGGAGGAGAGGCCTTTGGTCCTGTGAAGGCTCAGTGTCCCAATTTAGGAGAATGCCAGGGCAGAGAGTTTGGAGTGGCTGGGTGAGCAGGTGGGTGGGAGAAATCTTTCATAGAAGCAGGGAGAGTGGGGATAGGATAGGGAGTTTCCAGAGAGTACTAGGAAAGGGAATAACATTTGAAATGTAAATAAAGCAAACATCTAATAAAAAATAAAATAAAAAAGAAGTAGCTTGCAATTTATTGCATACATAGATTTGGTAAATTCAAAGTGATAAATACATTTCAAGTTTATAATCCCATAATATCCTAAGACTTTCATGTGTTATTTCTAAACTATTGTTCACTCTGACTTTACTCTGATTTTCTCATTAATCCAAGTGTAGAGACTATATATCGGCCACAATGATAAAATTCCCATGATTTGACTCATAAAAATTAAATAATTGGAAAAATATATTGTCACTAATTAAATTAGTGTTACCTGTATGACCAAAAAAAAAAGGAAAGAAAGAAAAGAAAAGAAAAAAAGCAAAGTAAATATGGCACATGCCTTTAATCCCAGCACTTGAGAGGCAGAGGCAGGCAGATTTCTGAGTTTGAGGCCAGCCGGGTCTACAGAGTAAGTTCCAGGACAGACAGGGTTACACAGAGAAATCCTATCTCAAAAAACCAACCAAACAAACAAACAAACAAAGAAAAAAAAAACAAAAACAAACTGAATTTTCTAAGTGAAATGACTTTGTCATAATTTAGTGATTCCTCATCTCTATCTTATCTAAAATAACTACTTTTAATGCAAACTAGGTTTGTGTGCCTTGAAGGAAGTTCTCAGGGTTTCAATCTGGGTGATGTGGATGCAACTACCAGCCAAAGTGCCTTCCAGCACCCTGAACTACTCTCCAAGAGTAAAGCACCTAGTCAGGCACCAGATTTACTTCTGCATGTCCAGTGACACAAGTAAGCACTCTCTTCAGCAATAGGTACATACTATAAAGTTATGGAAAGAAACCAACATCCTTGGCAATAACTTGTGCTGTTTGGAAGGTTTCACAGGATCTGTTTGACCAACAATTCTACAAGATGTAACTGATTCCTGGCATTGGAAACTTTACTTAGTGCTGTGGCATGTATAGTTGGGACTTTGCTCAATCACTGTCTTGCCCAATCCTCAACAGAGAAGCTTCTGCCTACAGGTGATGAGAATCAACACAGAGACACACCCACAACTGTACAATGTTCAGAGAGAAACTTTAGTGTACTTAATCTCAAAGAGGATCTTCATTAAATTCCTGACCTCAAGGTTTGTAGATCTATTTGGAAAAGGAAGCAGAAAGTACAATAGGTAATTTCCAGCACTTTTCTGGGGAAAAACTAAGAAAGGTCTTAAGTCCCAATTCCCCAAATTAATATCAGTGAAAGAAAAGTAAAGGTCCAAGCATATCGGAAATCGTTCATGTATACATGATAAATGTGTTTAGTCACTAAGAATTAATCTTATTATGCTTTGGCTTAATAAACTATATACTTAATAAGCTGTGATAGCAATAGAATCACTCAATTGGCTTAACAGGAACCATTTATCTTTTTTACTATAAAGTAATTAGGTGTAGAGGATAGAGGTAAAAATTCGTGATTTGGAATCAAGATATTTGAAGATCATTCAGGTTCAACACTTACTAGGGACCTTAGTTGTTCTGTTTTTTCAGGTTCTTCAAGTTCACAAAGATAGACATAGCAATAAACTTTTGTTCAGAATTGGATCGGAGATTCTAGATAATGTATGCAACATGCCTAGCTTAGTCAATAGACATAATACATTATTAATGTTTCTTGTTTCATTTACTTGTAAGGAACAGGCTTCTCATGGACTACCTAAAGCAAATGCAGAGAGAAGATTGTAGCATACTTCACATGGAGACTCACAAGGTCTCAGATTTCTCTCTTGTAATTTAGGATTCTAATAATGCTTTCCCCCAGTGGCCATGATTATTACATTAAGAACATAAATTATGTGAAGTAATGTGTAAACTGTAAAAGCATTACTGATGTGAAATGTTCAATGGATTATTAGGATGAGAAAGAGCACATAAAATATTTAAAACAGTTATCAGAAAATGTGCTGTTCAAGCCTGAGGTATGGTATATCATTTTTAGAATGATGTATACAGTGATGCATGCAGGCACACTGTGTTTCTCTCCAGATGGAATAATTTATGCTTTCAGTAGTTTAAACAAAGTCCTATTAGAAAATTCCTATTCACAAATTAAGAATTTCTGTTCCTTTGGAAAGATGTTATGTCAAGAGAGACAATTAAATAGTGCAGTGAGAGAATTCAAGAAGATGCAACACATTTCCAGAAAGGACTCCTTGTGTGCAGATGTGTGGACAATCCTCCAGCCATATGAACAAAGGGGAGCAAAACTATTTATAGGTCATACTTTCAGAAATCTTCCAGAAGACTTATTTGTTTTTTAAGCAGTTTAAAAGACACATTTCAGAATTTACTTTCAAGACTTTTACTAACATATGAGCTTCCCTGTTCTATGCCCCAGAGTAGAGAAGCCTGAAGGTGATGGACCAATGGGAATATTATTATCTATAAGGAGAAACACATTGGTTAGGCTATCATTTTGAAAAATGAAAGTTCTCATTTTGAATACATATGTATTTAGAAGCATAGTTTCCATGGAGTTGACATTGAAGGAGTTAATCACAGAGGAATGGCACAGAAGAATCTACATTCTGGGCAGACAGTATTGGCCTGCACCTGGAATAAAGAGTAACTTGGGGCCTGCCAGGATTGTATCATAAGTAATGGAATTCATTCCTTAGGTATTCTTAATTCAATTGCAAACTCTAGTTTTTTCTCATAGTTAAACACACACACACATAAACACACACATGTGTGTGCTTATATATATATATAGTATATATGTATGTATGTATAGTATATATATATACATATATAGTATATATATATATGTGTATATATATATATATATATATACAGTAAACTTCAAAGAAAAATTAAATGGTTATATTTGACTGAGTAAAGTATTTTCCAATTCTACTTTTAGGATATTGGCAAAACCTCAATAATCAGAAATAAGAATGACATTTTACAGGAATGGAGAAAAGTCTCAAAGATGAAAATTATCCAGAAACTTGATCATAAAAGGTTGTTTATATAGGGCCGGGCGGTGGTGATACATGCCTTTAATCCCAGCACTTGGGAAGCAGAAGCAGGTGGATTTTTGAATTCAAGGCCAGCCTGGTCTACAAAGTGAGTTCCGGAAAGCCCGAAGTACACAGAGAAACCCTGTCTCAAAAAACAAAAACAAAAAACAAAAAAAGGTTGTTTATAAAACAAAAACTTATATATCGTATAAGGTCACATAAACCTGGGTTTAATAGCAGTAATCTGATAGCCACTTCCTGAAGCAGAACTCCCATGCTATGTTAACTAGCAAGGTCACTTCATTTAGGTCTTATGGGCATAATGCTTCTTTTGAGATATATGCCATTTAGAATAAATAAGAGAAATTCTCTATATTAACCAGTTTATTTTTTAAGGTATGAATTCATTTTGTAAGTAGGAATAACATCATTTATCTATAAGGAATCCTGCTTTAGATCAGTGTTTCTTTTTTTTTTTTTCACTTGTGAATATTTGCTAAGAAACATTTCCTTGACCTTGGATATATATATATATATATATATATATATATATATATATATATATACCCTTTGTCCTCACCCCCAAATCAAGTAGGCATTCTCTGGAAAACTAGCAACTATGCCCAGTCAGAGAAGCAGGAAGTCCAAGGGAAGGTCTTTGTTTCTTTTTCTTCTCTTCCAAAGCCCATTCCTAGTCTCACCTCTTACTCTGTAGCAGATGACCTGCTGAGGCCTCTTTTCATTCTCTGGCCCCATTTCCAGCAGATGACTGACTCGGTTCTCTTCCTTTGACCTTCTTCCCCACTCATCCTTTGTCTCAGCCCCAATTCCAGCAGGCTTTTCCTGGGAACTACTTGCCAAGCCTGCAAAACAAAGTTGGTATGGGGGATTGAGATCCTCATGTCCTCTTCTCTTCTCAAAATTCAACTAACGTCTGATAAAACTAAATGCTGCTTCTTCTCTGAACTCTTTTCCCTCATTCCCAGGCAAGTAAGCAAATCATGATGAATTACCTTGCTTCTTTCTTCATATGGACCCATCAGACTCCATCCTCCTAGCCTATACTCATTTCTAAGTGTCACTTTCCAATATCTGGAAACAAATTTTACCCAGAGTCCCCATTTGCCACAGAGGTCAATATCCCAGAAGTATATTCTACTAGGCAACATACAGTCACAAAAATTTCAGAAGATATAGGGAAAGTCACTACATATTCAACAAAGGTAAAATTCATGTAAAGAATATTTCAGTTCATAATATCTATGCACCAAAACCAAGGGCACTAAGTTCCTAAAAGAAACATCACTCTAGCTTAAATCATATACTGACACTTACATGCTGATAGCAGTTAAATTCAATGCTCCATTCTTATCTAAGGTCAGCATGCAGAAGAATGCAAATCGATCCATTCATACCTCCTTGTACTAAGTTCAACGGCAAATGGATCAAGGACCTCCACATAAAACCAGACATACTAAAACTAATAGAAAAGAAACTGGGGAAGACCCTTGAGGACATGGGCACAGGCTAAAAGTTCCTGAATAGAATACCAATAGCTTATGCTCTAAGATCAAGAATTGACCAATGGGACCTCATAAAATTACAAAGTTTCTGTAAGGCAAAGGACACTGTCAAAAGGACAAAATGGCAACCAACAAATTGGGAAAAGATCTTCACCAACCCTACATCGGACATAGGCTAATATCCAATGTATACAAAGAACTCAAGAAGTTAGACTCCAGAGAGCCAAATAACCCTATAAAAATGGGGTACAGAGCTAAACAAAGAATTTTCACCTGAAGAATTTCAAATGGCTGAGAAGTACCTTAAGAGATGTTCAACATCATTAGTATATAGGGAAATACAAATCAAAACAACCCTGAGATTTCACCTCACACCAGTCAGAATGGCTAAGATTAAAAACTCAGGAGACAGCAGGTGTTGGCAAGGATGGGGAGAAAGAGGAATACTCCTCCACTGCTGGTGGGATTGCAAGCTGGTACAACCAATCTGGAAATCAGTCTGGCAGCTCCTCAGAAAACTGGACATGGCACTTCCAGAGGACCCTGTTATACTACTCCTGGGCATATACCCAAAGGATTCCCTGGCATGCAATAAGGACACATGCTCCACTATGTTCATAGCAGCCTTATTTATAATAGCCAGAAGCTGGACAGAACCCAGATGTCCCTTAATCGAGGAATGGATACAGAAATGTAGTATATTTACACAATGGAATACTACTCAGCAATTAAAAACAATGAATTCATGCAATTTTTTTTTTTTTTTGGTTTTTCGAGACAGGATTTCTCTGAGTAGCCTGGATGTCCTGGAATGCACTCTGTAGACCAGGCTGGCCTCAAACTCAAATATCAACTTCCCTCTGAAATTCATGCATTTTTAGCCAAATGGTTGGAACTGGAAAATATCCTAAGTGAGGTAATCCAATCACAAAAGAATACACATGGAATGCAGTCACTGATAAGTGGAAATTAACTAGCCCAGAAGCTCTGAATACTCAAGACACAATTAACATATCAAATGATTCCCAAGAAGAAGGAAGGAGAGGTCCCTGGTCCTGGAAAGGCTTGATCCAGCATTGTAGGGGAGTACCAGGACAGAGAAATGGAAGGGGATGATTGGGGAATAGGCAGCCAGAAGAGAGCTTATGGTACTTATGGGGGGGGGACCAGGAAAGGGGAAAGCATTTGGAATGTAAACAAAGAATATAGAAAATTTAAAAAAGAAAAAAAGAAAAAAACAGAAAAAATGCAGAGTAAAAACTGAAAGAAAGAAAGAAAGAAAGAAAGAAAGAAAGAAAGATAATTGAAAAAACTAAAACAGAAAACCTTTAACTGACCAACAACATAATAGACAAATGGAACCAACAGGTGTTAAACAGAACATTTCAATCAAATACAAAATAATGTACCTTCTCAAAAGATCACTGAACGTCTTCAAAGTTTCTTCAAAATTGACCATATATTTAGACACAAAAAATTCTATACATATACAAAAAATTGAAATAACACCCTGTGACCTACCTCACTAGAACAGATCACAGTTGATTCTAACAGCAGAAAAAAACATAAAACAAAAACAAAAACAAACAAAAATGACTACACCACCAACAACAACAAAACCCCAGGAACCTTACAAATTTATGAAAACTGAACAAGATCCAGAATTAAAAATGGTTCAAGACAGAAATAAAGAAATACATTTAAAACTTTGTATAATAGATTGAAATGAAAATACGACATACCCAGTATTATGGGACACAATGAAGGTAGATCTAAGATGGAAGGTCATAGCACTAAGTTGCTACATTAAAAAAATGGAGAGATTTCATATTTGTAAATTAACAGCACACATTAAAACTATAGTACAAAACAAAGAAATCAAACCCAAAAGTAGTAGATGGTAAGAAATCATCAAACGCACTAAAAAAATCAATAAAGTAGAAACAATTAAACATGCATGGATTAATGATACAAGGATATACCTCAATATAATAGATGTGATTTATAGCATATCTATAGCCATTATCAATTTCAATTCTAAGTAGAGAGAATCTCAAACTAATCACTCTGAGGTTTGAACAATATAAGTGTGTTTACTCTTCATCTCTTTTCAAGAGAGTACTTGAAGTCTCAGCTACAGCAAAGATACAAGTAAAGGAGATCAAAGAGATTAAAAATTGGAAGGCAAGAAATAAAAATATCATTATTTAGACATTATATGGTAGTATATAAAATGAGCCTAAAATTACATCAGAAAATTTCTATAGCAGATAAATAATTTCAGCAAAGTGGCTAGATACTGATGAAAATCATAAGCATCCTATATAAAAATGACAAATGGGCTGAAAAAGAAATCAAAGAAAATCTTTCACAATTCCCTCAAGTAATATAAAATATCTTAGGATAATTACCTAAGCAAGTAAAAGACTTTTATGATATAATCTTTAAGACACTAAAGAAAGAATATGAAGATATCAGATCTCCCATGCTAATGAATCAGTAGGTTAATATAGTAAAACTGGCCACACTACCAAAAGCAATCTACATATGTAATACAATCTCCATCAAAATTCTAACACAATTATTCATAAATTTTGAAAGAACAATTTTCAACTTCATATGGAACATTAAAGAGCACAGAATAACTGCAAATTTTTTCAGCAATTAAAAAAAATACTGTTGGATGCATCACCATTCCAGCCTTAAAACAGTACCACAGAACTATAGTAATAAAAGCAGCATGGTATTGCCACAAAACAAGTGCATTGAAAAAGCGAATAGATTTGAAGAATGAGACACAAATCTACTCTCCCACAGATACCATACTAGTGATAAAGAAGGCATATATACAGACTGGAAAACAAACAGTATTGTCAACAACTGATGGTGACTATCTGTATGTAGAGGAATCATAATCATTATCCTGCACAAGCTCAACTCCAAATAGATCACGGACCTCAACATAAGGTCATACACTAAAACTATTAGAAAAGAACGTGAGGTATATTCTTGAACTCATTGGTTCAGGAAACAACATTTTGAATAGAACACTGATCATACACTAAAATTAGTGACTAAATAATGGTACTATATGAAACTGGAAAGACTTTACACATCAAAGGACATATTACTCAGAAAAAGTGACAGTCTGCAGAATGGGAAATATAGTTACCAACTACGCATTCAATAGAGGGCTAGTGCCCAAAATATATAGAACTCAAAATACTATTCAGAAATCAAATAACCCAATTACACAATAGGGTATATATCTAAACAAAATGACTGAGAAACACTTAAAAAGTGGTCAATAGCCTCTGTTATCAGAGAAATGGAAATAAAAATGAATTAGAGATTTTTGTCTTACACTCATCATAAGGTTCAACAAAACAAATGAAAGGTCAAGCTGGAAAGGATGTGGAGTAAGGTGAACATTGATTCATTGCTGATGGGAGAGGAAACTGATACAGTTACTGTATAAATTAGTGTGCCTTTTTCTCAGAAAGATGAGGATTAATCTTCCTCAAGTTCCAGTTATAGTACTCTAGAGCATATATCCTAAGACATTATCTTACCCCAGAAATGGTTTCTGATTCATGTTCATTCATAATATCCAGGAATTTAAAAAACAACCTAGATGTCTTTTTTTATTGGATATATTCTATATTTACAATTCATTTCCCTTTTTCTGGTTCCCCACCCCCCAAAGGTCCGACATGCCCTTTTCCCTCCCCCTGCTCCCTCTTCCACCCCTTCCCTCTTCCCTGTTCTTGTACTCCCCCACACTGATGCTTTGATCTTTTCCAGCACCATTGTCCACTCCTTTCTTCTTGTCAGACATCATTTGGTATGTGAATTGTGTCTTTGGTGTTCCAATATTCTAGGCTAATATCCACTTATCAGTGACTGCATACCATGGGTATTCTTTTGAGACTGGGTCGCCTCACTTAGTATGATGTTCTCCAGCTCCATCCATTTCTCTAAGAATTTCATGAATTCATTGTTTCTAATGACTGAGTAGTACTCCATTGTGTATATATACCACATTTTTTGAATCTAATCCTCCATTGAGGGACATCTGGGTTCTTTCCAGCTTCTGGCTATTATAAATAAGACTGCTATGAACATAGTGGAGCATGTATCCTTATTGCATGCTGGGGAATATTCTGGGTATATTCCCAGAAGAGGCAAAAGACACTGACAAAAGGACAAATCAGCAACCAACAAATTGGGAAAAGATGTTAACCAACCCCACATCTGACAGAGGGCTAATATCCAATGTATACAAAGAACTCAAGAAGTTAGACCCCAGAAAACCAAATAACCCTATCCAAAAATGGGGTACAGAGCTAAACAAAGACTTTTCACCTGAAGAAATTCGGATGGCTGAGAAACACCTTAAAAAATGTTCAATATCATTAGTCATTAGAGAAATGCAAATCAAAACAACCCTGAGATTTCACCTCACACCATTCAGAATAGCTGAGATCAAAAACTCAGAAGACATCAGGTGTTGGCGAGGATGTGGAGAAAGAGGAACACTCCTCTGCTGCTGGTGGGACTGCAAGCTGGTACAACCACTCTGGAAATCAGTCTGGTGGTTCCTTAGAAAACTGGACATGATACTTCTGGAGGACCCAGCCATACCACTCCTGGGAATATACCCAGAAGATTCCCTAGATGTCTTTTAACAGATGAGTTTACAAAGAAAACATGGTACATGTACACAGTAGACTATTACTCAGCTAGTTTAGAAAGGTGATCTTGAATTTTGCGGATAAAAATGAATAGAACTCAAAAAAAAAAAAATCCTGTGTAAGGTAACCAGATCCAAATGGACAAATATCCTGCTCATTTATAAGTGCAAATTAGCTATTAGCTCAATTATAATCATGCTATAGTCTGTAGACCCATAGCAGTTATGTACAGAATAAGAGAGGAATATGTCTCCCTATGAAAGGATAGGAGGATAGAAATGGTTAGGTTGTCTGTGAAAGGGCTCAAATGGGAAGATTAAATGGTGAGGGAGAAGAATAAGCAGGTCGAAGGAGGAAAAATGAGGAGACACAAGTAATTTTAAGTAGTAATTTGGAAACTTACATTAGAGACTTCCCCCCCCAAAAAAAAATATATATATAGATGAAGGTGACCTAAAAAAAAAAAAGACATCATCAAACATTGATGTAATTACAGCCCTAACTGGCCATTTCTTATCAACAAATGAAGCTTCTATTAGCAAGAATGGATTATATCTAATTGAGTTGTAGGAAAAAAGGGGTCCAACAGAAATCTCTAAACAATCCAGACAGTTTTTAAGGCTTTAAGTTTCTCTGCACAAGCAGATGGTAAGGCCAAATTGCTGAAGACAATACCTATATAATTATTGAATATGGAGACATTGCTGGTGCCTACTTAGAACCTATATTCTAGAATCTTTGATACAGAGCTTACTCTGCATACTACCAAAGGGAAAAATGTAAATACCATTCCAACCACAAAATCTTTGATCTACAATTTTGTACTGCCTTGAAGATATGCTAGTAGGACAGTGAGGGTAACCACCCAATATCTGATTTGACTTAAGGCCCACTCCAGAAGACATAACTCATACCTGATACTGGTTGGATGACCAAGATTCTGAGACTAGATAGCCCATGTTCCTAGAGTAAAACAAAATAATACTGTTTTATCAAAATCTTATAAAGGTAGAATGACTCCTAATGACATTTTGCTATACTCATAGACAAGTGCTTTGACCAGCCATAATCAAAGAAGTCTCTTCCTGAAGCTGAAGATCTGAGTTTGATCCCCAGAACCTGTATGATAGAAGAAGAGAACTGACACCCCTAAATTGTTTTCTAATCACCATATGTAAAAATCCATATGCCTGTACAAAGTACACAAAGGAATTCAAGCATACACACACACACACACACACACACACACACACACACACACACATACACTGAAAAAGTCTGACTTTTAGCTGGTGCCATCCATAAAAGACTTTACAGAACTCTCACATGTTAAAAAACACAGAAATCCAATGACCAGATTCTGAATTCCCAGAAATAACTTAAAACCCAGGAAGGCATTTACCCACCTGTACTGCTATCACTTTGTAGGAAATTCTGGGGAATGAGTTGGCTAACTAGACTGTCTGGGATTGGCCAGATCTATGTTCATCTAGAGAACCCACTTCAATCAAATGGAGATTTGTGAGTCAGTGGACAATGCCACCAGACAGAAAACCTAGTAAGGTCTCAGATTCAAGAGCTCCAGAAAATTCCCATAATTGAGAACACTGGGCATTTAAATCTATTCCAGACCATGTTCCTGTCCTGGAGCACATGACCACAACACTCCATTGAGAGAACTGTGAAAACAGTAATGCAGGGACAACAACTGATGTCCTTCCACATGCAGATGTGGCATCCTTAACATCTCAGACCAAGCCAATAGAAAGTGTCTGCTTCTAGATCAAGACCCACCCAGAATGTTTACTAGGTCCTATCCACATGGATTATTCATAAAATGCATGACTGTTTCACCAAAGATCATCTGAGAGTGATTGGGTTAACTGAGCTGAGTTTTCTCTCCCGAAGCTTTTTTTTTGCTGGACCTCCACTTGGCCCAACCACCTGGATCTGCAAGCTGTAGGCTTTTCCTGCTCCATGGCCCTGACCTTGTCCCCAAACTGACCGCTGCATCCTTGCTGCCTGCCACTGACTCTCCGCAGTGGTGGTTGAGAGGAGGTCCAGCAGCTACCCTTGCTCCAGCTTCCCCTTCCAGAACTTCAACTCTTTGCCTTCTTTGGCTGAGTGGTGGATCTCAACAGACAGCTCTCTGGACAGCGCCTAGTATGCAGACTGGCAGAGTGACCAAGAACAGCACCTGATGTAAACTTCAGACTCCATAGGCATATCACATGGAGAAAAATTGTGTATAAAAAGGCATGTGTACTACATACACATACAGAGAGAGAGAGAAGGGAAGTGGGCGATGGAATGGAAGATGGAGAAAGGTTTCATACATAAAAATGAAATTTCACTTAAAGTTCTCAAATTTGACCAAAAAATCATTAGAATAAATTCTGAGGAGTACGAGCACCTTGAAGTAAGATAAGCTCACACATCAGAGAAAAAAATTAAACAATATAACTGACAAGAATCTTAAATGCAGGATGAGCTAAATAACTCAGCATGCTCAAAGGAGTCACAAATCCTGAGGGAGTTAAAGCCACGACTGTCCAAAAATGAAATGGTGAATGTTCAAAACAAGATTATTTGTAATTACCTGAAAAGGAAAACGGGACCAATATCTACTTACTAGCTAATGATTAGATGACATTGATCTTTTCACTGTTCTTTTTATTCTGATTCTGTCTGTTGTAAAACATTGATTGAAATCACACCAATGCAGCTTTTGACTTAATTCTCTTAGAAGTACATATTTAAGATTCTCTAACTCTTTCTCTCTCTCTGCCTCTCTCTCCCTTCCCCTCTGCCTCTCTTTTAATGTGTGGGTGTCTTATATGCAAGCATGTCTTTGCACCATTGTATTTCTGATACTGATGAAAGCCAAAAGGGTTTGTGAGATCACTTGTAACTGGAATTAGAGATGGTTCTGAGCCTCCACGTAGGTGATATGGTGCTGGTATTCAAACACATCCTCTGTAGCCTCTAAACTACTCAACTAAACTATCTCACCACTACTTCCCTATGTTTTCAGGCTTAGTATCTCACATATCCAAACCAATTTCCTGGTTGTACCAAAGTTTATTTCACCATCTATATGCAAAGAAAATATTCATATGTAGTTTCTGTGTAAATGTAAGTCTTTATTTCCCTTATTAAATGATTAAATGGTAAGAGTAAGAAACTTGCTAGTTGTCATCCCAAATGTCTCTACCATTTGCTTCCTACCAGCAATGAGTTTGAGATTTCCAGGTTCCACTTACTAAGCCAAATTAACATTCTCATTGATAGAACTTGTTATCTTTGGAATTTGTTCAACATTATTATCTTAACAGTGATATTGCCTCAATACCCAAGATCCCCTCTGAACATTACTGACTTTACTCACAGTCCAGTTTGCACGAAAGTATCATCTTCCAAGACCTAGTCATAACAGCTGGACATTGCTCTGCATTTCCATGCTTCCTCCCAAAAAACGAACAGCAGTAGCAATTGCAACAATAAAATCCAAAACCAATAAAGCTTAAGTATAAATCTCCTCTCAGAATAGATTGGCACCACCGTGGCAAGCCATATTTAAGCTCTAAGTAAGGGGAACTGTGTTTATCTTTAATTTAAGTTTTTTTATTGGATATTTTATTTATTTACATTTCAAATGTTATCCTTTTTACCGATTTCCCCTCCAGAAACCCCTATCTTATCCACCCTCCTCCTGCTTCTATGAGGGTGTGCCCCCACCCACCCATTTCACTCTCCCTGCCCTCACATTCCGCTACACTGAGGCACTGAGCCTGCACAAACCAAGGTCCTCTTCTGTCATTGATGCCCAACAAGGCCATCCTCTGCTACATATACAGCTGGAATGATGGATCACTCCATGTGTACTCCTTGGTTGGTGGTTTAGATCCTGGGAGCTTTGGTTGGTTGATATTGTTGTTCTTCCTATGGGATTGCAAACCCCTCAGCTTCTTCAGTCTTTTCTCTAACTCATCCATTGGGGAACCCATGATCAGTTCAATGGTTGGCTGTGAGCATCTGCCTCTGTATATGTTGAGCTCTGGCAGAGCCTCTCAGGAGGTAAATATCAGGCTCCTGTCATTATGCACGTCTTGGCATACACAATAGTGTCTGAATTTGGTGACTGTATATGGGATGGATCCCCAGGTGGGGCAGCCTCTGGATGGCCTTTCCTTCAGTCTCTGCTCCACACTTTGTCTCCATATTTGCTCCCATGAGTATTTTGTTCCCCTTTTAAGAAGGACCGAAGCACCCATACTTTGTTCTTCCTTCTTCTTGAGATTCATGTGGTCAGTGAATAGTATCTTGGGTATTCTGAGATTTTGGGCTAATATCCACTTATTAATGAATGCATACCATGTGTGTTCTTTTGTGATTGGGTCGCCTGACTCAGAATGATGTTTTTTAGTTTCATCCATTTGCCTGAGAATTTCATGAATTCATTATTTGTAATAATTATTAATTTTCTATGACCTTCAAAACAAATGAAGGCAAAGAAATGGGCTTTAGCATAAAACCAAAGCAAGCAAACCACTATTGGTTCTACCCAGACCACACAGCAAGTTTAGTACCCCCCCCAAAGTCCAGGTGCAATCACAATTGGCTCATCTGGTTCATATGCTCCAGATACTACCAAACTGAAATCCAGAGGGTGGTGGACAGTCTCCCAGCACAGATGCTCTGTAGGAGAACCCAATACCTGACTGACTGTGATGGCTATTCAACACACTTCAGTTCCTTGTCAGAACTGAGGTTTCCATTGTTTTGCTTGCTTTTCCATTGGAATTGTTCTTTACTTCTGGGAGCTGGCATTATTCCTGGTTTATCTTCTCAACCAGTCAGAACTATCTTGCCTAAGTTCCAACTTCCCTTGACTCTGGTTTTGTATCTTTCAGGGATCATTTTTCTGATTGTATATACTCGTATGTGAAAGTTAGTATGGTAGGCAATCATCAAAGGTCTTCCTATTTAAATTCAGATGACAAAATCACACCATTTTCTAAGTTCCCTATAATATATTAAGTCATTTTTTACATTATTAGTTTTGATACTCTATTGTTCACTGAGATTGACACCCTGCAGTTTGTTTTTCTTTTCTCTTTTATTTAATTTCATTATGTACATGAATATTTTCCTACATGTATATTGTGTCCCATGTGTATTCCTGGTGCCTGTGGATGCCTGAAGTTGGGGCTGAACACCCTGGAACAGGAACTGCAGGCTTTTATGAGCCACCATGTGAGTGATGGAAAACAGAACACCACTGTTTTGCAAGAGCAGTAAGTTCTGTTAGCCAGGGAGCCATTTCTCCAGCCTCCATATATTGTTTTCTCGTGAGATAGGAGCCCTACTCTCCTCTCATAGACCTGGACATATAATGGTATTGCCTGTTCACTAGTAAATCATACACTTCAAATTTCTTCCTTCCTTCCTTCTTTCTTTCTTTCTTTCTTTCTTTCTTTCTTTCTTTCTTTCTTTCCTAGCTTTATTTACATCCCAAATTCTGCTCTCTCTTTGTCTCCCCTTGCAAGGTCCATCTCCCTAATTCTTTGACCCTTCTCCCCTGAGACAGTGGGCCAAAAAACATTTCAAATATACTATGCTCCAAAATACACTTTTGACTTCCACAATATTCTTTCACAGTGTTCCTTTTTGTTAAGACAACATTTTATTGAATAGTTTAAGTGAAAATTAAGGATCTCATCCTTGGTTCCCCACTTTAGTGTTTTGTGCATACAGTCACAGCACAGATCTGCCTGGGAACCTTTAACATTCTCAACCATAACCATTTTACTCCAGCTAGCATCACACTCACTCTTTGTTTTTTACCAACATTTCAATAATAGTCTAATAATTTCACACTATAATTGACTGATGATTCCTATTATGGATCCCACATTATTTACTTCCTAAATTCAGTCTACTATCTACTCAACTGCAAATATCTTGGAGCTATCTCTTATTTTTTTCAATTACATATCTTCCCTTTCCCTATCACAAAGGACCATAAGAAAACAATTCTGTTTTTATCTCAACAGTATCCTCATGCCTTGATACATGATGGATTTTCTTCTGTATTTCATGAATGAACTGATGTAAGAAGTACAGTTTAGGATGAAATGCAATCTGTTTTGTGGAACATAAAAGGATAAATTAGTAAAATGCAAAGACTTTCTGGTATTTGTGGAAACAATAGGTTCCATAAAATCATGAGCCTGTTTGTATTAAATGCTCAGAGAACAGTCAGCTATGATGATCTGTCCTTAATCAGAAGATGTCTATATATACAAGGGTTCATTGATTTATGGAAATGCACACTAGTAAATCCTGCATATGAGATCAATGACATTAAAAACCATTTACAAGCAAAAAAATGATAGGAAGAACATTAATAATTTCTTTGAGCGCTCAGCATGACTCACTAGAGTTGATGACAGGATCTGACAGTGAAAAAATGATTAAAATTAAGTCCCATAGTAGCTCAAAAGGTTATTAGCTTCTAGTGCATTCATGTGGTGGTAATGTATGACCCATGCTATATTTAAGATCATTGAATGAGAAAATGCTTTGCTTTGTAATAAGCATATCTTCAGAGAGTGTATTTGTGGCATTTATCCTCTCACCTGAGATTATTTATATAGATAGTACACTACTTAAATGGGCAGTATCATACATTAAATGTTACATAATGGGTACCTTTTTTCCTATATTGAGCACATTATAGTTGTAAGATACTGTAAACATACAATAAAAGTCAGCCAGTTACTCAGAAATTAATGGAAATGAAAGAGATTAATTCAGTAAAATATATCTGAGTGCTTACTATGTCTAAAAGAATTTTCTGGGCAAAGAATGTACTTTTACTACAAAACACTCATAATACTTAAGTTATTAAAATATTTTAATGAAATCATTTTATGATGAAATTACAAAAGAGATGACTTATAATTAAGAGTATTTAATAGAGACCAATACATGAGACTGAGGAATTGTAAAGGAATGGGAAATATTTGAAGAGAGATCTTTTATAAGGCAAATGAAATTTAATGCACATTAAAGATACAGAAATTGCAAAATAGAAAACTAGAGAGGCATTGAAATTCTTGAGAATAGTATCTATTGGCATGTATGTATTCCCTTTCATTTTATAGACTAAAGTGAACATATGACTTAAACTGAGACAAAATTGATATACATGAATTGTTTATATGGATATAGATAACATACGTATATATATACATAAATATGCATATATATTTAAGATCATTTCTACTGTAGTACACTTGCTGGATCAAATTTGTGACTCATTTCTTAAAATGTCAGTGCTGAAGCACATTTCCTTGTCTAGAGGTGTTTTATGACATTCAAATCCTTTGGATTGGTCAAGGTATTTAACTCTGGATTATTGCACAATCTGCTTAATGAAAGCTAGGATTATAAAATCCATTTAAAGACAGTCTTTAGAGCTGGGCATTTGTGTTTGTTTCATTAATTCCACATACAATAGAAAAATACTAGTATGACAGAAACAGGAAAAATGCATGCCTTCCTTTCATCTGTTTTGCACCCTGGATTTCATGTGATATAGAAAATTGACCTTACTAAGTATAGTTCAAATCACAAATTGCAGTGATTTATAAGAACATAATTTGACTGTCTTACGGTAAAATTGTAAATTGCATAAGTGAATGGATCATGTCAAATGTCGGCATGCTGATGTCTAAGACAGGTGATTTTCAACTTAAGAGAAATGATTGTTCTGCCAAGTAGTTTTGATATACATAGGGCATATTTTAAGTTTTACTAATAAACTTTTCTACTTCACCTGTTTAGTTTAAATATTTTTTAGTTTAAAAATAAACTTGATTCTCTGATGTCTTTATTCTACAATGAAGAATGATGTTTCAGCATAAGTGAGCAGAAAAGTGAAGAATCAAGAATAGGTAAAATTTAAAAAATCAAAAGCTACAATAGCCATCATTCCAAAATGTGCAAGGCTCTAGTCGATTTGGGCAGCCCCTTCCTATGAAATTTGTTAGTCCAGTTAGCAAATGTGCTATGCTATGGATCAATTTAACTTATCTATCTGACTGAGTAACTAGGAATCCAGAAATTTAAAAAAAATCACTTGAACAGGTCCTAGAATATAGAAAATAACACTGTACACCTGTCAATTAGGATAGAAGGAAAAAGATGCAAATAAATGTAATTAAAAATGTTTCCAGGAGCATTCTATATCTTTTTCTCCTATCAAATAAAACAAAGTTGGGATTACAAATTTGATCTTTATAGAGTTCCTAGATCATGTCACGTCCTGTATAGAGTAAGCAGTGTACATTTTTAAGTAAAGCAGACTGTACTCTAGAGCTTTGGAAAATAATTTCTAGAGCAAATAAGATGAAAATCTAGTATGAGTGCATTGTCTAGAAGAAGAAAAGTCTACTAAAAAGGCTAACACAGAATTCAGAAAACCTGTTGAATGGTAGAATATAAATGTCACAGGAAGAGGACAATCAATCACTATTTAATCTTTATGCCTCTGCTTTAATTCTTATTCACTTAAAAATATTTAAACTGATTAGAAATTCAGATTTGCAGGAAATAGCAGGAAGACAGTAAAGAAGGAAATAGTTCATGTCCATCTAATTTAAGCCATAGGTATTATAGTTATTAGCCAATGATTCACCTACAGCTCTTTGCTTTGTTGTAATAAATAGTTGAAAGTCTCCATGAAGCTTTTCCTGGATGACATTCTGAGGTAGACTCAAAAGTAGGACATTAAATATGAAGAAGAAGATAATGGGATTATAAGGATGAGTTCAAGGTCTCCTGTTCATCTTACAGGGAGCCAATCACAGGGCCTGGGCAAAAGTAAGTCTATATTGAGTTCAGAGAGATGGGTCATTGTGCATCTGAAGTTGTCAAAATGTGGGAAACAGAATAAAATTGAGATCTCCTTTAAGTCCCCTCAGTGTTGAGAATAAAAAAGGACACAGTCTCAACTTATAATGGCATAAACTTGAGATGATAGACAGCGCTAAAGGTCATATTATGATCTGAAGAGAAGAACTGCTTTAGTCCACAGATGATTGGCAGGATTTGGAGAGGTGATTACACTGAAGACCAAAGCAAAATCCTGTGCTTCAAAATAGCATGTGTCCTTTGAAAGGAATAGATTGAGAGGGTGTAAGTAGGAAAAGAAAGGAGACAGCTGTAATTTACTAAGCACTGAAATGACATAAAATAAGAAGACCATGGTTGACCATGAGTTTAGTTTCACCATTTCAAAAATGAAAATCAAGAATCTGCCCAAATTAAATTGCATTGAGAGTAGGAATCTCTATATGCAACATATTCAATGACCAATAAGCAACAAAATGAATGCACATAATCTTACCAATTTCAGACATGACATTTTGTTTTATTAGTTTAGAATTTGAAAATATTTGCATTAAATATCAAGTCATTGAAATTTTGGCACACTCTATTACCCAACCTAATTTATAGTTTGACTTGTGAGGCAATATTTCCACATATATAATTTTAACTCTTGGTTTTTGAATTATATCTATTAGAATCAATTTCACATATCACATACAAATCAGTATGCAAAACAGACTATAGTAAAGTGAGCACTTTTCTCCTGTTATATTAGTTTCTGTTTGATCTTGTGGGATGTATTAAATTCTATATTAAATTATGGAGTACAGAAAAATAAAAATAAAATGTTATACATTTAGGGAAATTAAATATATTCAACTGTAATTAATGTATACTTTTATAGTTTTCCATCAAATAGTCGGAAAGTTTTTGAGCATTAATTTATCTTCACACAAAACTCATCAATGTTGAAGAGTTAAAATAAATAATGGAAATCATGCCTTATGTGTAAAATACTCTTACCTAGTGTGAACAAGACTCTAGGTTCTATCCCCACCAAACAATAACAGAAAAGAAATGCAAAATATTCTACATAATTTTTGAATAATTCAATTATTCTCTTATTTCTCATGTAATTTTCATGTCTTCAGGTCTGACTTGGAATATCTTCTGCAGTTCTGTCTCTGTCTCCCTATCACTCTGTGTCTGTCTCTCTGTCTCTCTCTCCCATATTCTTCCTCTTCACTTAGTTTGTTTAAAAATTCCATATGAACAGTCATGTTGGTGCATACCTGGAGAGGTGGAGAGAAGAGAAGAGAATTAGAGATGTAATAACATATATCCTGAGATATATAAATTCAATCTCAAAATTAAAACAGACAAAAATATTTTTTTTTAGGGAAGAGAACAACAAATTGGCTATCCAATTCCAAAGTTTAACCCTTAAAACATGTTGCAAGATATTTCCTATCCATTCCCATTGAGGCAGTAAGAGGCCAGTGATTAGACAAGAGAGAGATGAAGGAGCTAAGAGAGGTGAGGGGCAGAGAAAGAGGCTTGGTGGAAGGCACAAGCAGAGCTTCTGATGTTTTGGAGAGGTTAGAAATATTGGGATAAGACTTCATCATTGTAAATTGGCATTATGTAATTGGTAGTTTTATATACATAAATATATTTGGTTAACTATCCCAGTTTAAGAGTCATGCTTTACTGCATACTTGGAAGGAGTGTTGCAGAGGCCTGGTGGGGTGGCACTGTTAACTAATATTTACCCCTACAAAAAGATATGTACATGTAACAATCTATAGATTGATCGGGTTGTACTTCTGTATTTATGTATAGGTAAATATGTAATACAAATGAACATATAATATGAATTTGTAGCTATACATATATACATAAAGCTACATCTGTAGTATGTAATATTATGAATTGATAATATGTGTATACAAATGTGTGATATATATTAATGTAAATGTATATTTATAAACATTTATGTACTTAAAAGATATACTTAAAAGTTCAACTTTTGGCACTGTGATAAAATATTTTATGGTAAAATGTTTGTTATCATCAGTAATACGTCTTAATCTCTTACTTTAATGGGGAAGCAAGAACAGTAATACTAACCCTTATTGTTTTGGGAGTATCTATAGGCTCTATGAGTTCCCTGGCCAAGAACAAATAGGGACACATTCTATACCTGGCACTCGGGTTGCTTAAAAACCTAGTGCAGTGCTATATACCCATGAAGTGCAGTTTTCTTCAATCACTATTTATAGTATGTAAAGTAATATGTTTTTATGTAGCTTTTAATACATCCTTAGTTTTTATCCTTTTAAAATGACTTTTATCCCCAAACCTTGGCAAACATTCCCATTAAAATGTTTCCATTTTGAGTTTTTATTTTCTATATTTTTTGTTTACATTCCAAATGCTTTCCACTTTCCTGGTTCCCCCCCCTCTTCATAAGTTCCATAAGCCCTCTTCCCTCTGCCTATTTCCCAATCACACCCTCCCATTTCTCTGTCCTGATAATGCCCTACAATGCTGGATCAAGCCTTTCCAGGAACAGGGCCCTCTCCTTCCTTCTTCTTGGGAATCATTTCATGTGTTAGTTGTGTCTTGAGTATTCAGAGCTTCTTATTCAGAGTAACTTATCAGTGACTGCCTTCCATGTATATTCTTTTGTGATTGGGTTACCCCCACTTAGGATGATATTTTCCAGTTCCAACTATTTGCCTGAAAATTTCATGAATTAATTGTTTTTAATTGCTGAGTAGTATTCCATTGTATAAATATACCACATTTCTGTATCCATTCCTCCACTGAGGGACATCTGGGTCCATTCTAGCTTCTGGCTATTATAAATAAGGCTGCTATGAACATAGAAGAGCATGTGTCCTCATTGCATGTCAGGGAATCCCCTGGGCATATGCCCAGGAGTGGTATAACGGGGTCTTTCAGAAGTGGCATGCCCGGTTTTCTGAGGAACAGCCAGACTGATTTCCAGAGTGGTTGTACCAGCATGCAATCACAGAAATCCATCAATGCCATCCACTACATAAACAAACTCAAAGAAAAAAACCTCATGGTCATTCATTAGATGCGGAAAAGGTTTTGACAAAATTCAGCATCCTTTCATGCTAAAAGTCTTGGAAAGAACAGGAATTCGGTGCCCTCTGGTGAGCACCTAGGCTGCGTTCTGCAACCAGCTCGCTGGCCCCTAGACCAGCTGTAGCAGTGGGCCTCCATATTGCAACCAGGACACAGCTGGAAAGGCCCAGGCTCTGTGGGACATCCCTGCGCCCTCTGGCGAGCACCGAGGCTGCATTCTGCAACCAGCTCGCCGGCCCCTGGATCAGCGGTAGCGGCGGGCCTCCATATTGCAACCAGGACATAGCTGGAAAGGCCCAGGTAAACACCCATTCCAGGGCTACCCTCACTGGGAGATCTGCTAGGGTCTCGGAGCCAAGCAGGCTGAGTTCCGCCTAGGCTCTGTGGGACATCCCTGCGCCCTCTGGCGAGCACCGAGGCTGCATTCTGCAACCAGCTCGCCGGCCCCTGGACCAGCGGTAGCGGCAGGCCTCCATATTGCAACCAGGACACAGCTGGAAAGGCCCAGGCTCTGTGGGATATCCCCGCGCCCTCTGGTGAGCACCTAGGCTGCGTTCTGCAACCAGCTCGCCGGCCCCTAGACCAGCGGTAGCAGCAGGCCTCCATATTGCAACCAGGACATAGATGGAAAGGCCCAGGTAAACACCCCTTCCAGGGCTACCCTCACGGGGGGATCACGGGGGGATCTGCTAGGGTCTCGGAGTTTCTTGCAACCAGGACACAGCTGGAGAAGCCCAGGTAGACAGACTCCAACAGGGGCTACAATCACATGGGTGGCAGCCAGCTTATGATCCCTTAAAGCAGCAGTCACACATATTCACCAGTAGAGAAACAACAGGTGAGCCCAGCCTCACAGGAGATTCAAACACCAGCCACTGACAACAAGGCCAACTAAAACCAGAAATAACCAGATGGCAAAAGGAAAACGAAGGAACATTACTAACAAAAATCAAGGCAACATGACAGCATCTGAACCCAGTTCTCCAACAACAGGAATCCCTGGATACCTTAAAACACCAGAAAAACAAGACTTGGATATAAAATCACTGGTCAGGATGCTGGTAGCTGAACACATAGAAAAACCTCGTAAAGAAATAGAGGAGAAAATGGGTCAAAAGTTAGAAGCCTTTACGAGGCAAATACAAAAATTACTTCAAGAAATTCAGGAGAAGATGGATCAAAGAGAAGAAGACAATAAGGAAGAAAGACAAAAGTCACTTAAAGAACTACAGAAGAACGTGGGCCAACAAGTAGAAGCTATGAAAGAGGAAGCACAAAAATCTATTAAAGAAATACATGAAAACACAATCAAGCAAGCGAAAGATCTGAGCACATCCATCCAGATACTAAAAACAGAAGTAGAAACAACTAAGAAATCACAGAGGGAGACAACATTGGAGATAGAAAACCTGGGAAAGAAATCAGGGGCCATAGACGCAAGTATCAACAATAGAATACAAGAGATAGAAGACAGAATCTCAGAAGCCGAAGATACCATAGGAACCATTGATTCAACAGTCAAAGAAAATACTAAATGCAAAAAGGTCGTAACCCAAAACATCCAGGAAATCCAAGACACTATGAGAAGACCAAACCTAAGGATTATAGGTATAGACGAGAGTGAAGATTTACAAGTTAAAGGGCCAGCTAATATCTTCTATAAAATTATGGAAGAAAACTTCCCCAACCTAAGGAGAGAGATGCCCATGAATATACAAAAAGCCTATAGAACCCCAAACAGACTGGACCAGAACAGAAATACATCCCGTCACAAAATAATCAAAACTCCAAATGTAATAAACAAAGAAAGAATACTAAAGGCAGCAAGAGAAAAAGGCCAAGTAACATATAAAGGAAAACCTATCAGAATAACACCAGACTTCTCACCTGAGACCATGAAAGCTAGAAGATCCTGGGCAGATATCATGCAAACTCTAAGAGAACACAAACTTCAGCCAAAACTACTTTACCCAGCAAAACTCTCAATTGCCATTGATGGAGACATCAAGGTATTCCATGACAAAACCAAACTTGCAAGATATCTCTCCACAAATCCAGCCCTACAAAGGATAATAGGGGGAAAACACCAAGACAAGGACGGAAACTACACCCAGGAAGAAGCAAGATAGAAACCTCCTCTCATCAAACCCAAAAGAAGATAACCTCTCGAATATAAAAAATAAATAAGATAAATAAATATAATTTTAAAAATGTCTGGAGGTAATAATTACTATTCCTTAATATCTCTTAATGTCAATGGACTCAATTCCCCAATAAAAAGACATAGATTAACAGACTGGATACGGAAACAGGACCCTACATTTTGCTGCATACAGGAAACACATCTCAGTGTTAAAGACAAACAATGCCTTAGAGTAAAAGGCTGGAGGACAATTTTGCAAGCAAATGGTCTCAGGAAACAAGCTGGAGTAGCCATTCTAATATCAGATAAAATTGACTTTCAACCTAAAATCATCCAAAGAGACTCAGAAGGTCACTTCTTGCTGGCCAAAGGGAAAATCCACCAGGAAGAGCTCTCAATACTGAACATCTATGCTCCAAATGCAAGGGCACCCTCCTTCATAAAAGAAACCTTACTAAAGCTTAAAGCACACATTACACCTAACACAATAATTGTGGGTGACTTCAACACCCCACTCTCCTCAATGGACCGATCAGGAAAGCAGAAACTAAACAGGGACACAGTGAAACTAATTGAAACTCTGGACCAATTGGATTTAACAGATATATATATATAGAACATTTCATCCTAAAGCTAAAGAATATACCTTTTTCTCAGCACCGCATGGTACCTTCTCCAAAATAGACCATATAATTGGTCACAAGACAGATGTCAACAAATACAAGAAGATCGAGCTAATCCCATGCCTCCTATCAGATCACCATGGAGTAAGAGTGGTCTTCAATAGCAACAAAAACAACAGAAAGCCCACATACACATGCAAACTGAACAATACTCTACTAAATGACACCTTGGTCAAAAAGAAATCAAAGACTTTTTAGAATTCAATGAAAATGAAGGTACAACCTACCCAAATCTATGGGACACAATGAAAGCAGTGCTAAGAGGAAAATTCATAGCTCTAAGTGCATCCAAAAAGAAACTGGAGAGAGCATACACTAGCAGCTTAACGGCACACCTTAAAGCCCTGGAAGAAAAACAAGTTAATTCACCCAGGAGGAGTAGAAGACAAGAAATCATCAAACTCAGGGCTGAAATCAATCAAATAGAAACAAAGAGAACCATACAAAAAATCAACAAGACCAGGAGCTGGTTCTTTGAGAAAATCAACAAGATAGATAAACCCGTAGCCAGACTAACCAAAGGACACAGAGACATTATACAAATTAACAAAATTAGAAATGAAAAGGGAGACATAACAACAGAAACTGAGGAAATTCAAAAGATCATCAGATCCTACTACAAAGGTCTATACTCAAAACAACTGGAGAATCTGGAGGAAATGGACGATTTCCTAGACAGATATCAAATACCAAAATTAAATCAGCATCAAGTAGATCAGCTAAAGAGTCCCATAACCCCTAAAGAAATAGAAGGGGTTATAGAAAGCCTCCCAACCAAAAAAAGTACGGGACCAGATGGTTTTAGTGCAGAATTCTACCAGACCTTCAAAGAAGACTTAATACCAATACTCTTCAAACTATTCCACAAAATAGAGACAGAAGGGACACTGCCAAACTCATTCTTCGAAGCCACAATTACGCTAATACCTAAACCACAAAAAGATCCAACAAAGAAAGAGAACTTCAGGCCAATTTCTCTTATGAATATAGATGCAAAAATACTAAATAAAATTCTTGCTAACCGAATCCAAGAGCACATCAAAATGATCATCCACCATGATCAAGTAGGCTTCATCCCAGGGATGCAGGGATGGTTCAATATACGGAAATCCATCAATGTAATCCACTACATAAACAAACTGAAAGAAAAAAACACATGGTCATCTCATTAGATGCTGAAAAAGCATTCGACAAAATTCAGCATCCTTTTATGCTAAAAGTCTTGGAAAGAGCAGGAATTCAAGGCCCATACCTAAACATAGTAAAAGCAATCTACAGCAAACCAGTAGCCAACATCAAAATAAATGGAGATAAACTTGAAGTATTCCCACTAAAATCAGGGACTAGACAAGGCTGCCCTCTCTGTCTATCTTTTCAATATAGTACTTGAAAATCTAGCAAGAGCAATTAGACAACATAAGGAAGTCAAAGGGATACAAATTGGAAAGGAAGAAGTGAAACTATCATTATTTGCAGACGATATGATAGTTTACCTAAGCGACCCAAAAAACTCCACCAGAGAACTTCTACAGCTGATAAACAACTTCAGCAAAGTGGCAGGTTATAAAATTAACTCAAGCAAGTCAGTGGCCTTCTTGTACTCAAAGGACAAGCAGGCTGAGAAAGAAATTAGGGAAATAACACCCTTCACAATAGCCACAAACAACATAAAGTATCTTGGCGTAACTCTAACCAAACAAGCGAAAGATCTGTACAACAGGAACTTCAAGTCCTTGAAGAAAGAAATCGAAGAAGACCTCAGAAGATGGAAAAATATTTCTTGCTCCTGGATTGGCAGGATCAATATAGTAAAAATGGCCATCTTGCCAAAAGCAATATACAGATTCAATGCGATCCCCATCAAAATCCCAACTCAATTCTTCATAGATCTAGAAAGAGCAATTCTCAAATTCATCTGGAGCAACAAAAAACCCAGGATAGCTAAAACTATTCTCAATAATAAAAGGACTTCTGGGGGAATCAATATCCCTGACCTCAAGCAGTACTACAGAGCAATTGTGTTAAAAACTGCATGGTATTGGTATAGCAACAGGCAAGCAGATCAATGGAACAGGATTGAAGACCCAGAAATTATCCCACAGACTTATGGTCACTTGATCTTTGATAAAGGAGCCACAACCATCCGGTGGAATAAAGATAGCCTTTTCAACAAATGGTGCTGGTTCAACTGGAGGTCAACATGCAGAAGAATGCGAATTGACCCACTCTTATCTCTTTGCACTAAGATCAACTCCAAGTGGATCAAGTACCTCCACATAAAACCAGACACACTGAAACTATTAGAAAAGAAACTTGGGAAGACCCTGGAGGACTTGGGCACAGGGGAAAAGTTCCTGAACAGAACACAAATAGCGTACGCACTAAGATCAAGAATCGACAAATGGGACCTCATAAAATTACAAAGTTTCTGCAAAGCAAAGGACACTGTCAGAAGGACAAAATGGCAACCAACAAAGTGGGAAAAGATCTTCACCAACCCCACATCCGACAGAGGGCTAATATCCAATATATACAAAGAACTCAAGAAGTTAGACTGCAAAGAACCAAATAACCCTATCAAAAATGGGGCACAGAGCTAAACAAAGAATTTTCACCAGAAGAAATTCGGATGGCCAAGAAACACCTTAAGAGATGTTCAACATCATTAGTCATCAGGGAAATGCAAATCAAAAAAACCCTGAGATTCCACCTCACACCAGTCAGAATGGCTAAGATTAAAAACTCAAGAGACAACAAGTGCTGGTGAGGATGTGGAGAAAGAGGAACACTCCTCCACTTGGTGGGATTGCAAAATGGTAAAACCGCTCTGGAAATCAGTTTGGCGGATCCTCAGAAAATTGGGCATGTCACTTCCAGAGGACCCTGGCATACCACTCCTGGGCATACACCCAGAGGATTCCCTTGCATGCAATAAAGACACATGCTCCATTATGTTTATAGCAGCCTTGTTTATAATAGCCAGAAATTGGAAGGAGCCCAAATATCCCTCAAAGGAGGAATGGATACAGAAAATGTGGTATATTTATACAATGGAATACTACTCAGCAATTAAAAATAATGAATTCATGCAATTTGTAGGTAAATGGTTAGACCTGGAAAATATCATCCTGAGTGAGCTAACCCAATCACAAAAGAATGCACATGGAATGCAATCACTGATAAGTGGATATTAATGAGCCCAGAAGCACTAAATACTCAAGACACAAATAGCAAGTCAAATGATTTCCAAGAAGAAGAAAGGAGAGGACTCTGGGCCTGTAAAGATTGCATCCAGTTTAGTAACGAAACCGAGGGGGTAGGGGGAATGATTGGGGAATAGTTGGGGGGGAGAGGAACTATGGGAACTATGGTGGGTGGGAACTTTGAAAGGGGAAAGCCTTTGGAATCTAAACATAGAATACAGAAAATAAAAAAAAAATCCCAAAGCAACCCAGAAAAAAAAAAGAACAGGAATTCAAGGCCCATACCTAAACATACAGCAAACTGGTAGCCAACATCAACTTAAATGAAGAGAAGCTTGAAGCAATCCCAGTAAAATAAGGAACTAGACAAGGCTGCACCCTCTCTCCATATCTTTTCAATATAGTACTTGATATTCTAGCTAGAGCAATTAGACAACATAAGGAGGTCAAAGGGATACAAATTGGTAAGGAAGAAGACAAACTATCACTATTCACAGATGATATGATAGTATACTTAAGTGACCTCCAAAAAAACCTCAACCAGAGAACTCCTACAGCTAATACACAATTTCAGCAAAGTGGCTGGTTATATATCAATTCAAGCAAATCAGTAGCCTTCCTATACTCAAAGGATAAGCAGGCTGAGAAAGAAATTTGGGAAATGACACCTTTCACAATAGTCACAAACAATATAAAGTATCTTGATGTGACTCTAACCAAAAAGTGAAAGATCTGTATGAGAAGAACTTCAGGTCTCTGAAGAAGAAACATCAAAGAAGACCTCAGAAAATGGAACAATCTTTCTTGCTCATGGACTCACAGGATTAATATAGTAAAAATGGCCATCTTGCCAAAAGCATTATACTGAGTTTTTGATCTTAGTCATTATGACTAGTGTAAGGTGAAATCTCAGGAATGTTTTGAATTGCATTTCCCTGATGACTAAGGATGTTGAACATTTCTTTCAGTGCTTCCCAGCCATATGATATTCCTCAGGTGAAAATTTTTTGTTTGTCTCTGTACCCCACTTTTTAATAGAGTTATTTGGCTTTCTAGAGTCTACCTTCTTGAGTTCTTTGTATATGCTGGATATTAGCCCTCTGTTGGATGTAGGGTTGGTAAAGATCTTTTACCAATTTGTTGGTTGCTCTTTTGTCCTTTTGATAGTGTCCTTTGCCTTACAGAAACTTTGTAATTTTATGAGGTTCCATTTGTCAATTCTTGATCTTAGAGCATAAGCTATTGGTATTCTGTTCAGGTACTTTTACCCTGTGCCCATGTCCTCAAGGGTCTTCCCCAGTTTCTTTTCTATTAGTTTCAGTGTGTCTGGTTTTATGTGGAGGTCCTTGATTCACTTGGTGTTGACATTAGTACAAGGAGATAAGAATGGATGAATTTACATTCTTCTGCATGATGACCTCCAGTTGAACCAGCACCATTTGTTTTAAAGGCTATATTTTTTCCCCTGGATGGTTTTAGCTCCTTTGTAGATCAAGTGACCACAAGTGTGTGGGTCCATTTCTGGGTTTTCAGTTCTATTCCATTGATCTACCTGTCTGTCACTCTACCAATACCATGCAGTTTTTAACACTATTACTCTGTAGTACTGCTTAAGGTCCGGGATACTGATTCCCACAGAAGTTATTTTACTGTTAAGAATAGTTTTAGTGCTCCTGGGATTTTTTGTTATTCCAGATGAATTTGAGAATTCCTCTTTCTAAATCTATAAAGAACTGAGCTGTGGTTTTGATGGGGATTGCATTGAATATGTATATTGCTTTTGGCAAAATGGTCACTTTTACTATATTAATCCTGAAAATCCATGAGCATGGAAGATTTTTCCATTTTCTGAGGTCTTCTTTGATTTCCTTCTTCAGAGACCTGAAGTTCTTCTCATACAGATCTTTCACTTTTTGGTTAGAGTTAAACCAAGATACTTTATATTGCTTGTGGCTATTGTGAAAGGTGTCATTTCTCTAATTTCTTTCTCAGCCTGCTTATCCTTTGAGAAGAAGAAGGCTACTGATTTGCTTGAGTTGATTTTCTAACCAACCACTTTGCTGAAGTTGTGTATCAGCTGTAGGAATTCTCTGGTGGAGATTTCTGGGTGACTTAAATATATTATCATATCATGTGCAAATATTGATAGTTTGTCTTCTTCCTTTCCAATTTGTATCCCTTTGACCTCCTTATGTTGTCTAATTGCTCTAGCTAGAACATCAAGTACTATACTGAAAAGATATGGAGAGAGGGTGCAGCCTTGTCTAGTTCCTGATTTTAGTGGGATTGTTTCAAGCTTCTCTCCATTTAGTTTGATGTTGGCTACCAGTTTGCTGTATATTGCTTTTACTATGTTTAGGTATGGTCCTTGAATTCCTGTTTTTTCCAAGACTTTTAGCATGAAAGGATGCTTAATTTTGTCTAATGCTTTTTCAGCATCTAATGAAATGATCATGTGATTTTTTTTCTTTGAGTTTGTTTATGTAGTGGATTGCATTGATGGTTTTCCATATATTGAACCATCCCAGCATCCCTGGGATGAAGCCTACTTGATCATGGTGAATGATCATTTTGATGTGTTCCTCGATTTGGTTGGCAAGAATTTTACTGAGTATTTTTGCATAATCAAACCTGAGAAAATACAAAAAAAAAAATCATCAGATTCTGCTCCAAAACCCAATATTCAACACAACTGTAGAATCTGGAGGAAATGGACAATTTCCTAGATAGATACCAAATACCAAAATTAAATCAGGATCAAATTGATCATCTATACAGTCCCATAACCCCTAAAGGTATAGAAGTGGTCATTGAAAGTCTTCCAACCAAAAAAAAAAAAAAAAAAAGCACAGGACCAGATGGTTTTAGTGCAGAATTCTCTCAGACCTTCAAAGGAGACCTAACAACAATACTCTTTAAACTATTTCACAAAATAGAAACAGAAGGAACACTACCCCAACTCATTCTATGAAGCCACATTTACTCTGATATCAAAAACACACAAAGATCCAACAAAGAGTTTTTGTTTTATTGACGTTCAATCTATGCCTTTATCAAGCAAAGGACATTCTCTTCTGCTGAGTCCTTCTTTTATGTGTGCTATTCTGTTATCTGTGGAATCGTGCTGATTTCATATTAGAGTCCAGGAAATCTAGCCTCATTTTCCTTATTTCTAGCTCTATATTTGTAGCCAGATAAATTATGAGGAATTCCTTTTTTATTTCCTAGAATTTTTTTTTTCAGAATTTTCAATTTGGCTATTAAGGTTGTGCACCAACATTTCAAGTATTGCCTTGGATTAGAAATGTATGGATATCTTTACAGTTCTAATATATAAAACAAGCTAAAGATGACAATGAATGCAAAATTAGGACTTGATAAATAGCCCTTTTGGGAGATGGAGCAATGGCTCAGTTATCCAGAGCAGATGCTGCTCTTGTAGAGGGCTCAGGATTGATTCCCAATATCCACATGGAGTCTCACAACCATCCACAACTCAAGTTAGAAGGAATCAGTTATTCTCTTCTTACCTCCACAGGTAGGAGGTGAACACTTGACTTTCATACATAAATGCAAAAATAATATTCATACACACAAAAATAAAAAAATAAATCTAAAATTTAGAACATTACCTTTTGAATTGGCTTCATTCTCTTTTCATTCTTTCCATTAATTACATCCCTAGTCTTAATGAAGTATACTTATTCCTAAGGTTTTATCTTGAATAGAAATATCTATCAATTAAAAATAATGAATTCATGCAATTTGTAGGTAAATGGTTAGACCTGGAAAATATCATCCTGAGTGAATTAACCCAATCACAAAAGAATGCACATGAAATGCAATCACTGATAAGTGGATATTAATGAGCCCAGAAGCCCTAAATACTCAAGACACAAATAGCAAGTCAAATGATTCCCAAGAAGAAGAAAGGAGAGGACCCTGGGCCTGTAAAGATTGCATCCAGTTTAGTAAAGAAACCGAGGGGGGAGGGAGAATTATTGGGGAACAGATGGGGGGGAGAGGAACTATGGGAACTATGGTGGGTGGGAACTGGGAAAGGGGAAAGCCTTTGGAATGTAAACATAGAATATAGAAAATAAAATAAAAAAATTTATTTAAAAAAAAAGAAAGAAAAAAAAGAAATATCTATCAAATATTGCAGCATTGGAACATGGTATGGGTGAGAGTTGAAGTACTTTTGCTTACCTTTAACTTATATCCTTATAAAATTACACCCTGAAATTAATATAATCGCATGTAAAACCCACTATCATATTTTGGCGAGTATGCTAGCAAATAGTTAAAAAGGTATGAGATTTCTTTTTATATATTAGAATTTAGTCATACACATATGTAGCTTCAAGGCTTCTGGTATACCAGAATGTGTTTTTTGAGTCAGTGTCATAGTTTATTCTGCCACTTTGGTATATATGCTGTTTTCATGCGTTATATATCTTCATTGACATTTTAGAATTTTCTTAATTTTTTTCAAGTTCTACCATTTTATACTTTTGACTTGCTTGTATTTATAAATGGTATCTGTGAAGTATTTTTGCATCTTTTATTTTCTTTTAAAATGGTATTTTATTTTTTAATTACTTGTGTATGGCTCTATGTACATATGCACATGTGACTGAAGATGCCTGCAGATACCATAAGAAGCCAAAAATGAGACCATCAGATACCTTGGAAATGGTGTTAAAAATATTTGTAACATTACCAAGGACATGAATGAGAAGAACTGAGCTACAATTCTCTGAAAAAAATAGTATGCACTCCTAACTAAAAGTAGTATTCTGAGCTAACTCTCCAGTTCCTTCTCCTGACTTATCAGAAGTAATTTGGCTCAATATTCATGGGTTCATGATTTCCAATTCTTTCTTCCTTTGTGTCCATGTACTTTAATAATAAAACTTTAAATATATATTATGCTGAAGGCAGACATCATTCTGACGTTTTTGTAAATTCATTAGTCTAAATCAAGAGGATTCTACCTCCACAAGTTAATCACATCTCTGATGTCCTGCTCTCTAACACCATTCTATTTGGGGTTATTTTGAACATATGGATTCTGAATAACTGAAGAATTAAAGCTATGATAATTTGTGTTCAGGTCATCATGCTCAAGTTTCCTTCCCCCTTCTAACTCTCTCTCTCTCTCTCTCTCTCTCTCTCTATATATATATATATATATATATATATATATATAGTGGGAGTGTACCATATTACAACACTCAGCCAGCTTCTTTCAAATTAGTTTTTCCCTTCTAATATGCTTTTGACATACTTGTGATTTAGTCCCAATAGCCTGCACCTGTGGTCCCTTCTCTCTGCATCTATGCTTCAACTTCCACGCTGTGTGATTATGGATTTGGTCCAAGAGCTACATTTCAGTCTCTAAGGAACAAATCTGATTCCAAATTATTCTTATATTCATTCCACTTATATATATGGAATAAGATCCAGGGTTTTAAAAACAAGATTTTTTTCAGAAAAAAGGGCAAAATAAAGTAATAATGCTTTACAGGTAAGTCAATTTATGTTAGTTGTTGGAGATCTTTGCTATTTTCATTTTTTCCTGACTCACATCTTTGACATGCCCTTAATAAACCATGAATAAACACTGTGTAACCTGCCAGGGAGCTTGAATGGAAAAACATACATATCCTTATAGTGACTTAATTAGGGATAATTGACCTTTGTAACGTACATTTTAGAGGATACGTGAAACACACTGAATACTTAATTATTGACACCATATGGCACTTCCTCGCTGTGATATCCAGATTATGTAAAACAAGACCAATAATACTAAGCAGCTCATTAAAAGGCCTTCTAGTCTAAGATGTTGTTGGTTTAATTCAGGAACCGTTGAAATTCCTCACTGGATCTTAAAGTACTTTATATACTGTCTCATTCAGAGCATGCCAAGTGTGTGGCAAAATCACTTGCAACAATTATCAGCAATTTAAAAAAATCAACTGCCAATTTGTTATTTTATCACCATATACTAGTTTGTCAAATAGACTCAAGGAGCAACTGTACAATTACTATGCTTGTACCTATGCTTACACAGGTAAATGCCAAGACATCTGCTCTCAAATAATGGACATGCATTGCAATAAAAGTCTGATTTGCAAGCAATTAAGAGACTTTATGTAGAATACATGCAGGAACTAAATGTTTAAGAGAGGCCATGGGGGGCTGGTAACATGCTAAAACCCTTCAAGCTTGGAATGCCTAGGCTTTGTGGTTGCAAAGGAGAGGGGTGTCCTGTATAGAACCATATTCACAGGTCAAAGTTCAAAAGCTATCAGTTTGAACTCAGCAGAATCCCCCACATGCATGCTTTCTCAGATGATCCCACCAAATGGCATCAACAATGATACTACTATGTTCTAAAGTTCCTCCATTTTCAGGTCACTGATTATATATGCAATACTCTGGAAAGGTACTTAGACTGTAAATGATTCCAGATGCCAGATTACTGATGATTCTACTGGGTGTAAGGACTATGAACTTAAAGACAAGAGAATTGCCCAAACATTAGAAGATTACATAAAACACAGATACAACTAGCACACAGAAAAGCTTTTGTCACAAAGAACTAAAACTTCTAAGTGACACATAAAGCACTGAAGAAATCATAAAATTGCTACATTCAAGGCATTTGATGCAACATATGTATAAGTTTAATGATAGACATTATGTTTCATGGTTTGTGTTCATGTTAGCACAAATGCATGGTTCTCATTTACTAGAATTTTTAATTCACAATGATGTATAGACTATTATAAAATGCTGTATCATCAGTATTAATATAATGGATCACATATCATTTTATATTCTTATACATTATAGTTTATATTTGTATTACTGTATATTATAGTATCTAAAGACAATTTGTGTTGGATAATTCTTTGTCAATTTGAGAAAAGCTAAAACCATCTGAGTGGAGGGAGGGACATTGGAGGGAAAGGGGATGTGGGGGAGAGGGGAACATGATCTGCTATTGGGCGGGGAAGGATTGAAGCTCTGAGGGCCCGCAGAAAGAATGAAACTAGGAAACCTTGGGAGGTAGGAGGTTGGGAGAACCCTCCAGAATATATCAGAGACCTTGGAGGTGAGAGACTCTCAGGACTCCAAGGGAGAGACCTTAGACAAAATGCCCTATAGTGGGGAGCTGGAACTTGTAGAAGAAAGACCAGGCATCAAATGAGGGATGGGGTTGCCATTCCACAGTCAAATCTCTGAACCATAATTGTTCCTAACTGAAAGAACTGTAGGGATGGAAATGGAGAGGAGCCTGAAGAAAAAAAGTTCCAGGGATAGGCCCAAAGTGGCATTGAGCTCAAGGGAAGGCCCCAAGTCATAGCACTATTACTGAAGCTATGGAGTGCTCACAAGAAGAGACCTATCATGACTACCTTCTGAAAGACCCAACAAGCAGCTGAAAGAGTCAGATGCAGATATTTGTACCCAGCCAATGAACAATAAACAGAAGCTACTGATCCCTGTGGTTGAATTAGGGAAAAGCTGGAAGAAGCTGAGGAGGAGAACAGCCCTATAGGAGGAGCAGTCACAATTAACCTGGACCCCTGACATCTCCAGACACTGGGCCACCAACCAGGCGACATACACAAGTTAATATGAGGCCCCAAACATATATACAGCAGAGAACTGCCGAGTCTGTGTTTAGTCAGAGAAGATGCACCTAACGCTCAAGAACTTGGAGGACTCAGGGGGTTTAGAGGTCTGGAGGGGTCGGAGTTACTGGGTGGGGACATCCGTGTGAAGACAGGGAGGAGAGGAGGAGGCACCACATGTGGAACAGTCAGAGGATGAACAGTGTGGTGAATAAAGTCTGGAGTTTAACATAAATTATAAATAAATAAATTAATTAAAAATTTAAAAATTGGCCGGGCGGTGGTGGCACATGCCTTTAATCACAGCACTTGAGAGGCAGAGGCAGGCAGATTTCTGAGTTCGAGGCCACCCTGCTCTACAGAGTGAGTTCCAGAACAGTCAGGGTTACACAGAGAAACCCTGTCTTGAAAAAACAAAAAAAAATTAAAAATTAGTATGTCAGTGTCATAGGGCTATAGGCAAGCATACAGGGTATTTTCTTCGTTAGTGGTTGATGAGGAGGGGCCCAGCCCTCTGTGGGTGTTGCCACCCCTGGGCTGGAGGACATGGGTTTTGTAAGATCCCTGGCTGAGCAGCACCACTCCGTGGCCTCTGAATCAGCTCCTGTCTTCAGGTTTCTTCCCTGTTTGAGTTCCTGTCATGAAATATTTTGATGATGAACAGTGCTTATGACTTTTTAAGCCAGATAAAAACTTATACATATATAACTTATGCATATATATACAAACTAATATATAAAATATAGACAATTAATTGTTTCTCATGCATTGATAAGCAAAGGCTTTGTCATATTAAAATATGAGTATATTCTGAAGTAAAATAAGAGCTGTATTGATTTGAAATAACTTTCTTCTCATTATTATTATTTTATTTCTTCTGGAGATGATTGCTTACAAGCCTGTGGTCCCAGCATTTGCAAGAATCTAACAGTAGAATTACAAGTTTGAGAGCTGCCTGGCACATACATGAGTTTATATACAGAGTGAAACCTAGATATGAACAGAAGTAATTTTTGGTGTGATTCATTCTACCAAGTGATTGGCTTCATAGGGATACCTTCATTAAAACATGTAACATGTTTTTATGATGTTCTTCCTCTGTCCGTTCTCTCTCTCCCCTTCTGTAGCTTTAGTAGTGGTCTTTTGACAGATAGTTTATGTTCATGTCATATGTGCAAATAATTTTCTTCACATACTTAAAATATATGAACCCTATATATGAGGCTAAACATGAAATTTTGCTTTTGAGTCCAAGGTGGCATAATATGATGCTACTAGTTACTTCTTTTTCCTGAACATGAACATTTCACTCTTCTTTGTGGTTGATAAGCATGAGCATGCAAGTGTCTCTGTGTTTTTATATCTGAAAGTCCTTTGGCTGTATATACTTTTATATATGTGATTCTATTTTTTTTCGAGTTTTAAAAGGAAGCCACTCATTCCTATAGTGGTTGGATTAATTGATATTCCCATCATCAATAGGTAAGTCCCCTCCTACCCCCACATTCCACATGGTATAAAATAAAATCTTAATGTAGATTTGATTACAAAGGATGTTGAACATTGTTTATTGACAGTTTTTATTTTTTATGAGAGTTGTCCATTGCATTTGGTAATTGTTCATTGCTTCATTGATTGATTGATTTGGTGTTTCAGCTTCTGACTTCTCTATGATTTCTAGGCATTAATTCTCTCTCAAATGTCCAAGTTGCAAAGCTTTTCTCCTATTCAGTGGTCAGTCTCTATACTTGGCTGTTTTCTCCTCTGTGCAGAAGTGTGCACATTTTATGTAATCCCATTTAGCAGTTGGTATTATCTTCTGAGAAGTATACTAATCCTTTGTAAAAACTCTTTGCTTATACCTTCAATGGCAACTGTTTCCTGGTGTTTTTTTCTCTATATTTTTTTTCTCTATTTCTGAGAGTTAAACTCTTACATTAAAGTCTTTGATTCACTTTGAATTGGATTAGTAAAGGGCTTGAGAGAATACCATCTGATTTCAGTCTTCTTTGTATGGTTTCAGGTTTTCAGAGCACTGTTTGCTGAAGATGCTGGCTTTTCTTTAAAGCATTTTTTTCTTATTCCTTTCCATTCGTTGTTATTTTGTGTTTGTATTGCAGAATCTGCATTGTGCATTTTAGCCTTTGTTCATGCTCACATGTGGGAATGTGTGGACAGCAGGGGTTATGCAACATGACTGTGTTCAGTTATTGCTAGATCTTCTATTTCACTGGTTTTGTGTCTTTTTGTGGCTTTACCATAGTGTTGGATTTTTAGTTCAGTAGCAAAATTTGAAATTGGTTAGTGTGATACCTCACATAATATGCAGGATGATTTAGTCTCTATGGGGTCTGCTGTTCTTCCACATAAATTTTATGATTTTTTTTCCAAGAATGCATTAGGACTTTGGTGGTGAATTCATTAAATATTCAAAATGTGTTCTAATAATATCACCATTTGGTTTGTTTCTCAATTTTTATCAGTCTTTTATTTGTTATCATTCACTTCCTTCCTTAGGTTTCTCACACATAGTTTCTTGGTGTTACTTGTAAGAAAGGATTTTCCTGATTTTTTTTTCAACATGTTTGTTATTGGTAGAGAAGAAAGTTTGCATCTCATATATTTATTGATTTTTGAATCCTATTACTTGGCTATGTGTTTAACAGCCCTCACAATTCTCTTAAGCAAGAATATCTTCAGCATAGGATCATATTTTCAAAAATAAGGACATTTTTATTTCTTCCTTGATATTTGTATTCTTTTTAATTTTTTAACTTTTATCTTATTGTTGTAGCACTATAAACTCCAAAATATCTTGACCATAAGGGGGAAAAGAGAGGAATCCTCTTGCTATTCATGATTTTTTGAAGGTATGCCAAGCTTTCCCCATTTTGTATCATGTTGACAAATGATAAACTTCATTAAGGTCTTTTATGCATTTATTGAAATTACATATATGTGTGTGTGTGTATGTGTGTGTGTGTGTGTGTTGTAGACTTTGCATTTTAAGAATTCTTGCATTCCTAGAATGAAGCAAGCTTGGCTATGGGGAATAATTTTTGAAGAGTATTTTTAACTCAGTTTGCAAATATTTTATGGAGAAATTTATCATCCATATTCATCATAAAGAATTGCCTACAATTTAATTTATATTTTTGTATGCCATTATCTGGTTCTAGAATCAGGACAACACCAAATTTATGAAGTATGCTTAGTAGCATTTCTCTCTTTTCTGATCTAAATCCCTAAAATTAATATTTTATTTGTTGATAATTATATTTCATTGTGACACTTTTCAACAAAATTATTTTCTGTATTTTCTCCTCCTTCTGTTCTCCCTCATGTCCCATCACTCCTATGTTCTCACCCACCTGTCTTGGCTTCCTTTCTCTTTTCATGTCACAAAAGGCCTTTTCCCCTCTTTTCTTTCTGTTTCTTCTGTTCTGCTCTATAGTCTCCTATCTTGCTTCATAAGCTATCCTCACTCTCACAACCCTTTAATTATACACGTTCAATTATTATGTGAACTTTCTCTGAGTGGAGGCCATCAAATTTAACATATTATTTTCTTTTTTATTTGATATATTCTTTGATTTCTCCTTTCCTGGCTCCCCACTTCCCAAAAGTCCCATATGCCCTTTTCCCTCCCCCTGTTCCCTATCCACCCTTTCCCACTTCTCTGTTCTGGTATTGCCCTACACTGATGCACTGAGCCTTTTCAGAAACAGGGGCTACTCTGTGGGGAGCCGACGGCGTAAACATCCTGCCGGCGCAAACATCCTGCCGGCGTGAACTAAACAAGTAAGTGCACAGGTGCTGGGTAGTTTACCATCCCTTGGTCTCCGCCTCTCCCGAGCTGCAGCCAATCAGGGGATGACACGTCCGAGGCAGGGGTTGCAGCCTATATAAGGGATGGGCTTCTGGGTGTTTGGGTCTCTGCTCTGTAGGCTTATGCTCTCCCTCTCAAGAGCATTAAAGCTTTGCTGCAGAAGGATCTTGAGTGTGCCGCGTCGTTCTTGCTGGCGAGATGGTAGTGTGGGACATCTGGTGCCAAAACCCGGGAATATGAGACTTCATCATTGTCAGCACCATCAGAGACCCCTCGGCTATGAGGAAGATTCAGAACTGCAGGCAGATACGTTCGGAGAGGTATGTTCTTCTTTGGCTTCGACTTGGGATTGTCGCCACCCTGGGAAGGTAGTATTGAAGCTTTTGTGACCATTCTTGGAGCCCTTTTAATCTTTCTCTTTGTCATGTATGAATGCTCCAGGTCTTTGACTCTTGCCTCGTGGAACAAATTAGGTAGAGATCTTGACCGCAAAATGGTGGAAGGAGACTTGAGGCAGGGGACAAAAGCAATTTGGAAACTTGTTAAAAACTGTCTAGAAGATAAAGCTTGTAGGGCTGCCATGGCAGAAGGTCGGAACACCCTTGAAGAGGTCCAGGATAGCATATCAGAAACTGAGCGTAGTGAGAGGTTGGGCGCGCACAAGAAAAAACCCGTCCCAAAAAAGGAAAAAGGCCCTCCCAGGGAGTCTAGAGACAAGGGAGTGAATGTGTCAGATCCTAAGGAACCTTCTCCTATTGTTAAACCAAGAGGAGAAGCTAGCTTGTATCCAGTACATGATCTTGAGGCTTTAAACTTTGATAACTCTGAGAGCTCTAATAGCTCAGAGGATGAGGTCTTGGACCCCGATGAAGAGGCTGAGTTAGAGGAGGAAGCTGCCAGATATGAGGAGGAAAGATACCATCCAGATGATCGAAGGCAGAATAGTAAAGAACCTCGAAAACGGCAGCCCCTAACAGCCCTTTCACAGGTTGTTCCTTCGGCGCCCTCTCTCTATGAGACACGCCCGAAGTCTTGCTCCTTTTTGTCTGAAAAAGTAAAAAGAAAGCTGCGCCTTGCTTACCCAGTCTTTGAAGGCGCTGAAGGAGGGCAGGTAGAACCTATATCCCCCATCCAAAATCAAGGAAGACAGGGCCTGGGTTTTTCCTAGGTGCCACTGGGGCAGCACGACCCATACCATGGAAGACAGAGGACCCGGTATGGGTTCCCCAGTGGCTGTTAACCTCTGAAAAACTAGAAGCTGTGACTAATCTTGTTGCAGAACAATCGGCTTTGGGACACATAGAACCATCAACCTCCCCCTGGAATACCCCAATATTTGTTATAAAAAAGAAATCAGGTAAATGGTGTTTACTCCATGATTTAAGAGCTGTTAATGAGCAAATGCATCCCCTTGGTGCTGTACAGTGGGGTCTCCCTGTGCTTTCTGCTTTGCCCAGGGATTGGAATCTAATAATATTGGATATTAAGGACTGCTTCTTTTCAATTCCACTGTGCCTCCCAGATAGGCCCCGTTTTGCATTTACTGTCCCTTCCATTAATCACATGGAGCCTGATAAGCGGTTTCAATGGAAAGTGCTGCCTCAAGGCATGGCCAATAGCCCTACCATATGTCAGTTATATGTGCAAGAGGCTCTTAGGCCAATAAGAGAACAATATCCAAGTTTAATTGTGATCTATTACATGGATGATGTGCTCATGTGTCATAGGGATTTAAGGATTCTTCAAGAAGCTTACCCTTTGTTGCTTAAAACCTTGCAACTTTGGGGCCTCCAAATTGCCACAGAGAAGGTCCAAATTGCCGATACTGGACACTTTTTGGGTTCCATGATTCTTCCAGATAAGATCCTCCCACAAAAATTAGAAATTTATAGAAATGACTTACTTACTTTAAACGATTTCCAAAAACTCTTGGGGGACATAAATTGGCTACGACCATTCTTAAAGAAACCATCTGCTGATTTAAAACCTTTATTTGATATCTTGGAAGGAGACACCCATATTACTTCTCCCAGGTCTTTGACACCCGCAGCAGGCACAGCCCTTCGTCTGGTGGAGAAAGCCATTAAGGAGGCCCAATTGTGCCGTGTTGACTTATTGCAGCCATTCTCTCTCTGTGTGTTTAAAACAAAAAGATTGCCCACCGCTGTGTTATGGCAGGATGGACCCTTGTTATGGATCCATCCACATGCTTCCCCCCAAAAGATCATAGATTGGTATCCTGCAGCCATAGCTCAACTTGCCCTTAAGGGCCTAAAAACATCCACTAGTCATTTTGGTAAACATCCTGCAGTTTTAATTGTTCCCTACAACTCCTTTCAAGTACAGACATTGGCCGCCACCTCTGATGATTGGGCCATACTGGTTTCCACCTTTTTGGGAAAGATTGATAATCATTATCCCAAACACCCTTTGTTACAATTTGCTGCTACTCACCCTCTGATATTCCCTCGAGTTACCTCCCCTGATCCATTAAAAGATGGACTAGTGGTATACACAGATGGCTCTAAGACTGGCCTGGGGGCCTATGTTGTGGGTTCCAGAGTATTCTCACAGCAGTATGATGAAACCTCCCCACAGATAGTAGAATGTTTGGTGGTGCTAGATGTTCTTCAAAAGTTTTCAGGTCCCCTTAACATTGTCTCTGACTCCTCCTATGTGGTGAATGCTGTCAATTTATTAGAGACAGCTGGAATCATTAGATCTTCCAGCAAAGTGGTGTCTATATTTCAAAACCTGCAAGAGTGCTTGCTAAATAGGAGGGCTCCCATGTATATTACCCATATCCAGGCTCATTCAGGGCTTCCTGGCCCAATGAGCCTAGGAAATGACCTGGCGGATAAAGCCACAAGACTTCCTGCAGCGGTCCTTGTCCCCCCATTGCAAGGGGCCAAGGCCTTTTATGGTAATTTTCATGTCACTTCTGAAACCCTACGCAAGCGTTTTTCTCTTACCAGAAAAGAAGCCCATGATATTGTCACCCAATGTCACAACTGTTGACAATTTCTCCCTACCCGCCATACCGGGATAAATCCCAGAGGAATTCTACCATTGCAAGTATGGCAAATGGATGTCACTCATGTTTCTTCCTTTGGGAAGCTCCAATATGTACATGTATCAATAGATAGATGATCTGGCGTAATCCATGCTATGCCACTCACTGGGGAAAAGGCCTCTCACTCTCACGTCATCCAACATTTCCTTGAGGCATGGAGTGCCTGGGGAAAGCCTAAGTGCTTAAAAACTGACAATGGACCCGCTTACACTTCTCAAAAATTTAAACAATTTTGTGCACAAATGCAAGTCACACATATTACGGGCTTGCCATATAACCCTCAAGGACAAGGTATCATTGAGCGCACACACCGTATGCTCAAATCATATCTAATTAAACAAAAAGGGGGAATAATAAAAGATCTGCCCCCCATGCCATGGGTTGCCATAGCAGTGGCACTCTTTACTATAAATTTTCTAAATTCAGATAAGCATGATCAGACCGCAGCAGAGCGACATTGCTCAGACCCGCATCGACCTAAAGAATTGGTAAAATGGAAGGATGTGTTGACTAATGAATGGAAAGGCCCGGATCCTATTCTAATAAGATCCAAGGGAGCCATTTGTGTCTTCCCACAGAATGAAGAAAACCCCTTCTGGGTCCCTGAGAGGCTTACTAGAACAATTTTGGAGCAGAAGGACACCGCAGATCGCGCAGTTACTCCTCCCAATGCTAATAATGTTGATCAACACACCAGCTGTCCAGGGGGGGCAACGCTGGGGAATCATGTCAACATCTCCACTCCCGATGCCGAATTGGACCTCCGAGTTTGAGCAGACACTCCGAGAGTTGAGAGCAGCCATTATCCAGGTCAACTCTACGTGCCTTGACCTGTCCTTGACGGAGGGACTATCATCATGGATCGCTTCAGCTGTCTCCTATTTTAAGGAATGGGTGGGGGTGGGATTGTTTGGCGCAGCCCTTTGCTGTGGACTGGTGTTACTTCTCTGGCTGGTCTGCAGGCTCAGGGCTCAAACCAAGAGAGACAAGGTGGTTATTGCCCAAGCCTTTGTGGCTCTGGCACAAGGAGCTCCCACTGACATTTGGCTAACAATGCTTAAGCAGTAGGCCGCCGGCTGGACAGCTCTTGCACACCCAGAGCTTAGACTCATTGCACAGGGTAGAGTGTCCAGCTTCAGCAGCCCATGGGGGATGCCGAGCAAAGCATCGCACAGAGAGACACCTGACATAAGGGTCTCTCTGGGAGGCATGTTGTCCTGCATAAGGGTTGCCTGCCCTAGTTTCCCTTTCCCAGAAAAACGGCAGAGTGACAGGTCGAGGGCGCTTTGGGTCAAACCAACAGCCTAGTGGCTACTCTCGTACGAAGTCTTAATTTTGTTGCTTGGGAGTTCGACCTCTGTCTCCACCCCTTAAAGATTGGGTGACCTACTTGCTATAAGAGCAAAAGGGCCTCATTATTAGATTGTCTTGAACCCTGAAGGTCCAGACAAGAGCCTGAAGGTTGATTGACAATCTGAGGTCTTTATGTTAAATAATAAAAAGGGGGAGATGTGGGGAGCCGATGGCATAAACATCCTGCTGGCGCAATCATCCTGCCTGAGCAAACATCCTGCCTGCGCAAACATCCTGCCGGCGTGAAGTAAACAAGTCAGTGCGCAGGTGCTGGGTAGTTTACCATCCCTTGGTCTCCGCCTCTCCCGAGCTGCAGCCAATCAGGGAATGACACGTCCGAGGCAGGGGTTGCAGCCTATATAAGGGATGGGCTTCTGGGTGTTTGGGTCTCTGCTCTGTAGGCTTATGCTCTCCCTCTCAAGAGCATTAAAGCTTTGCTGCAGAAGGATCTTGAGTGTGCCGCGTCGTTCTTGCTGGAGAGACGGTAGCACTGGACACTACTCCTTCTTCTTGGACATCATTTGATATGTGGATTGTATCTTGGGTATTCCTAGATCCTAGGCTAATATCCACTTATCAGTGAGTGCATACCAGGAGTATTCTTTTGAGAGAGGGTTCCCTCACTTAATATGATGTTCTCCAGCTCCATCCATTTGTCTAAGAATTTCATGAATTCATTGTTTCTAAGGGCTGAATAGTACTCCATTGTGTATATATACCACATTTTTTGGATCCATTACTCTGTTGAAGGACATCTGGGATCTTTACAATTTCTGGCTATTATAAATAGGGCTGCTATGAACATAGTGGAGCATGTATCCTTATTACATGCTGGCGAATGCTCTGGGTATACTCCCAGGAAGGGTATGGCTGGGTCCTCCGGAAGTGTCATGCCCAGTTTTCTGAGAAACCGTGAGACTGATTTCCAGAGTGGTTGTACCAATTTGCTATCCCACCAGCAGTGGAGTAATGTTCCTCTTTCTCCATATCCTCTAGACCCATTTATTTCTCTGAAATTTTATGATTTCAGTTATTTTAACTGTTATGTATAACTCCATTGTGTATACATATCATGCTTGCATTATCTGTTCTTCAGTTGTTGGGTATCTAGGGTGGTTGCATTCCATTGATATTGTGAATAATGATTTCAGGGGCATTGGTGTTCATTATTCTTCATAGTAGTAGTAATATGTAGTAATGAGTTGTTCTGTGAATTGTTCTTATCAATTTTCAGAATTTTATTACTGCCTCAAATTCATTGATGTGTTAAATTTGTTTAAGTAGTTTATGTTCTTGGATTAATTTTGTATAGCGCATGTGTTCAGATATATCTCTATTTTTTCTAGTTTGGAGATAAATTATCGTATATTCTAAGCTAACTTTGAATGCACTGTTTTTCCTAAAAGACCTTCAAATTCTTACCTTGTTCACCCTGTTTCCCATGCATTGCTGCCATTTTAAACATAATTCAAGCTTCCATATCTGCCCTCTTTTTTTTACCCAGAAAATTTCTGTTCATTCACTCCCTAAAGTATTATAATCAATGCGCTAAGAATCAAGATCACACTGCTGCTCTCTGTCTGGGCTGAGCATTCACTTTCTTGAAAAAAGAGAATGAATGTTGATAATTTCCTTTTTTATTTTCTTTTGTTCTCTCATACATCATATCTTGACCATAGTTTCACCTCACTCCACTCCTCCCAGTCTGTCCCCTTACGTCTTCTTTTCCCCAGATCAAGTCCTCCTCTGTTTCCCTTCAAAAAAGAGAAAGCCTCAAGGGATATCAACTAAACATTGCCTAACGAGATACAACAATAGGCACAAACCCTCGTATCAAGGCTGGACAAGGCAACTCAGTAGGAAATGTGTCCCCAGAGCAGAATCAGAGACAACCTTACTACCTCTTCTGAGAGTGCCATAAGAACACAAAGATACACTACCATATGGTATGTGCAGAGGAACAAACTCAGGCCCATACAAGGTCTTTGTTTATTGCTTTAGTGTGTTTGAGCCCCCATGAGTCTTGATCACTTAGTTTTGTGAACTGTGGTCTCTCTCCCTCTGGCTCCTACCATCTTTACCCTATCCACTATTTGCTCCCATCAGTTTCTGAATGACATGACAGCTCTTTGATCACAATTGGACTAGGCACTAATCTATGACTATAGTATATATTATTAGAAATCATTTCATTAACTTTCTTTTCTATTTTAAATCTCTAGACTGTCATACCTCTAGTTCCAGGCTATGCAGACAGTGTCAGGTGTGGGTTCCCTATAGTATCATTAGCCTCAAGTTGGACCAGTCTGTGCTCGCCACACCCACAGGTTCTGTTCCACAATTTCCCCAACATACCTTGCTGGACAGGATGGTCAGATTGTACGTTGAGGCTTTGTGACTGGGTTGATGTCGCAGTCTGACTTCTTGGACCCTTGCCTGATTATAAAAGATGGCCGTTTATGGTTCTATATCCCGCATTACTAGGTGACTTCATTAGGTTCACTCCCATAGATTACATGAAGTTTCTACTGCACAGTTTCTTTATTACCTCCCAATGCCCTAATTCCAGTCATCTCTCCCAGTATTTTCTGCTTCTTTCCCTTCCCCTGCCTGATTCCTCTGTTCCCATCCCACTCACCCCAATCTACCCACAAAATTTAGGAAAAGTATAATAGAATATTGATAGTTTTCTTCACTCACAATAATACATTCAGGAATAATTGAACCAGACAGGATCTTTTGCTTTTGGGCAAGTGTATAAAACCTTTGGAAAGTAGAACACATTTCTTTTGATTCTTCAGTTGAGAAAGTAAGAAAGATACTTTATTGTACACAAGTTTTACTTCACCCCAAGTGAGACCAAAACTACTCCAGCATGCAGAGGGACAGTGTGTGTGTGGGGAGGGTAGTTTGGTTTTAAGCAAGGCAGCCTCTCAGAGTTAGTCTTGGTGATCAGATGGGAAAGTTACAAATGCACTAGGACTTATCGTCAACAGTGCACATAGGCTAACAACCTGTACTTGTGTCCCAGCTTCCATAGTCTTTAGCCTTCATGGGTACACAAGATAGTTTCCTTAGGCCTCAGCCTCTGCCTCATCTTTCTTCTCTTGTGCTTTAGATTGCACATTTGCTGTTTCCTTCACATGGCTCTCAAGGAGTAGGAAACTCTAAGAAGATGGTCTTAAGTGTGAGATGTAACACTGGAAATTTAAAATATACTTTCAGTCTCTGTGTCTAGAACTATATTGATATTCATCAAAAATTAAATAAGGTCCTCTGGAAGTGGCATGCCCAATTTTCTGAGGAACTGCCAAACTGATTTCCAGAGCGGTTTTAACATTTTGCAGCCAGGCGGTGGTGGCGCATGCCTGTAATCCCAGCACTTGGGAGGCAGAGGCAGGTGGATTTCTGAGTTCGAGGCCAGCCTGGTCTACAAAGTGATTTCCAGGACAGCCAGGGCTACACAGAGAAACCCTGTCTCAAAAAAAAAAAAAAAACAAAAACAAACAAACAAAAAAAACATTTTGCAGTCCCACCAACAGTGGAGGAGTGTTCTTCCTTCTCCATATCCTCTCCAGCACTTGTTGTCTCTTGAGTTTTTAATCTTAGCCATTCTGACTGGTGTGAGGTGGAATCTCAGGGTTGTTTTGATTTGCATTTCCCTGATGACTAATGATGTTGAACCCAGAGGATTCCCCTGCATACAATAAAGACACATGCTCCACTATGTTTATAGCAGCCTTGTTTATAATAGCCAGAAATTGAAGGAGCCCAGATGTCCCTCAAAGGAAGAATGGATACAGAAAATGTGGTATATTTATACAATGGAATACTACTCAGCAATTAAAAATAATGAATTCATGAAATTTGTAGGTAAATGGTTAGACCTGGAAAATATCATCCTGAGTGAGTTAACCCAATCACAAAAGAATACACATGAAATACAATCCCTGATAAGTGGATATTAATGAGCCCAGAAGCCCTAAATACTCAAGGCACAATTAGCAAGTCAAATGATTCCCAAGAAGAAGAATGGAGAGGACCCTGGGCCTGTAAAGATTGGATCCAGTTTTGTAGACCCAGAACAGAGAAACCATGGGGGGAGGGGTAATGATTGGGGAATAGTTGTGGGGGGAGAGGAATTATGGGACGTATGGTGGGGGGGAACAGGGAAAGGGGAAAGCCTTTGGAATGTAAACATAGAATATAGAAAATAAAAATTAAAAAAAAATTAAATAGGGCATTAGGAGTGGTCTATGCTGAGAATGTGATACCATTAACTGTTTCTTTTATTTAATTTTATTCTCTTTCATTTATAAGATGATTTATAATGTAGTGTTTTTCAAGTTGTGCAAAAAATTGTCAACTAAGTATGGCATAGACAGAAAATCTTCAGAAAATATTTTGTAAGTTGATGTGCTGCAAACATAAATTTATACTAATTCTATGTATAAATTTAATAGGAAATATATATGCATATACATACATTCATAAATAACAACAATTAATGATTAAGGGCATCACAAATTTGAGAGAGAACAAGGGTATGGGAAGGAAAGGGAAAGATAGAAAATTGATAATCTCAAAAATAAAAGAAAATATTCTGTACTTTATATGAACTAGAAATTAGTCACGGAGAGTAAAACTACTATATTAATTTCATCATGACAGATGGAAATGCAAAAGTAGTTGTTTGTTGATTTTTCATGTATATTCATGACTATATATATATATTCTATCACAAATCATGCTTATATATGTCATCTTATATCTGCATCCTTGATAATTGCACTCTCTGGCACTGTCTTCACTGTCAATTTGATAAGATCTAGAGTCACCAGGGAGCAGCTTCATTCAGTTGTGAATTCTCTGCTATGGCATATATACTACACTTGGAACTTTGACCTGAAACATAGTTTTCCATTCTTAGATTCTTTAGTCAAAATAAATTCTATCACAGCAACAGGAAAAAAAAGGCATCAAGATATTCATAAGTAAAGGGAATTTGTGGTGTATTGAAAGGTAGAATTAAAACAGATTTTTCTATTTCTATTTCTATTTCCTAGTACAATATACTAGGAGTTTTAATTCAAAAGTAAGTGTTGACATTTCTCTCACATGTATCAATATTAGGGTTTCCCCTTATGTTATCTTTCGTACCAGCACATATCACTGATTCATCAGGTTACTGATATCCACATTACAGAATGTGCAAATGATTGCTGCTTTAGTACCTGATGAGAGTACCACACTCAGGTTCATTAGGAATAGTAATAGCTTTCTGTTTATGATGCCAAAAGTGAGAGACAAGTACTCGATGAATCTATTTTACAGATTAGGCGTGTCAATATCTGAAGAACCCCTTCATCAAGTATTAGTTACTATAAGCTTCTTTAATCCTATTCAATGTCAAATACATTGAGGACTTAAGTAAGACTATTACAGTGTGTTTCACCAAAAATTACTCTTATACCTGTATGCGCTTCAAAAAAATGCACTTAAGTATTCAACATGCAGTAAGTAATCTTCCTCAGATTCTGATTTTATTGATTTTTTTCACTCATATATTACATGTAGACCAAAGTTTCCCCTCCCTCCTCTCTTCTCAGTTCCCTCTCCCACCTTCTCTTCCCCAAATCTGCTTCTGCTTTCCCTTCAGAAAAGGGCAGGCAGCCCAGAACTCAGGGATATCAACTAACCATGGTATTTTAAGTTCAAATGAGACTGGGTACATCTCCTCATATTAAGCAACCCAATAGGAAGTAAATGGTCCCAAACGCAGGCAAATGAGTCAGAGAAAAGCCCTGGTCTCATTGTTAGGAGCTCTGTAAGGACAACTAGAACATATTGGCAAAGGGCCTAGGTCAGACATATATAGACTCTCTGTCAATTTAGTCTCTGTGAGACCCTATGAAGCTTGGTTAAGGGATGTTGTTACATCTGACTCCTCTGGATCCTACAGTCCTTCCTCACCCTGTTCCTCTGGGTTCTCTGAGCTCCATCTAATGTTTGACTCTGGGTCTCTGCATCTGTTCTCATCAGTTGCATGGTGAAGCCTCTCTGAGGACAATTGTTCTATGCACCCTTGTCTATGTGTATAGCAGACTATCATTAGAAGTCACAATCCTATTTGGCTCTCTCATAGGTCTATGGGCTATCAGAGTCTAGTTTGTGGATCTGCAGGCAGTGTCAGGGGTGGGTTCCCTTCCTAGCATGAGTCTCAATTGGACCAGACATTGACTGGCTACTTTCAGAAGTCCTGGACAACCTTTACAGCACATCTTGCAGGAAAGACAAACTGTAGATACAATTGTAGGTTACTGAATTGGTGTATCAATTCCTTTCCAAGAAGTTTATCTCATTACAAAAGATGGACTGTTAAGGCAATCGAATACTAGGAGCCTTAACTAACATTACCCTTGAGGATTCCTAGGAGCTTCCATTGTACCAGGATTCTACCTCACCCCTCCAAATTCCAATCATCTCTCACAATATTCTGCCCTTCATCCCCTAACTGATCCTACTATTCCCATCCTCGCCTGACCCCAGTCCACCCACAAAATCCACCCTATTTCCCCTTCTCAGAGACATTCACTTGTCCCCTCATTGAGGCCTCCTTGTTACTTACCCTCCCTGGAGGTTTTGATTGTAGCATGTAACATTTATTCAACCCTCCTTCCATTGAGGAACATATTAGTTGTTCCCAGTTTTTGGCTATTATAAACTAAGGCTGCTATAAACATAGTTTAGCAAGGATTTTTGTGGTATGGATCTTAAACTTTAAGTGTTTCTTAGCTATTTAAGATCCTCTGTTAGGAGTTCTCTGTTTATCTAGGTGTAGAGGAATTTTACTCAAGCAACACGGCTGTTCTGGCAAGATATCACATCCCAAGATTTCTAGGCACCCTTAGTACACATGTTTAATCCAAAGCAATAAAGATAAAGTTAGTTTGAAATGGAAGCAGTCATGTTTGAAATGGACATCTAATTGAGGGTCAGACAAAGTGACAAATCTGAGAAAGATTTGACAGAATATGTCAGAGATAGGATTTTCCCAACATTCACAAGAACAGACAGCACAGGAAGACAAATTAAGAGAGCAGTACAGGGAGAGAAAGATGGTATGTGTGGCAGTTTCCAAGATGACAATTACATCTGGTAACTATAAGCAACATCTATAGATCTGTACTCCATTTTTTTTTTACATTGAATTAACTGGCTTGTTTATCTCTAGTTCCTTGAGTCCTTTATGAATTTTCAATAGTAGCCTCCATTCAGATATGGAGTTGGTGAAAATCTTTTCTGTTTCTTTAGGCTGCCATGTTTTTCTATAAACAGTGTCCTTTCCTTACAAGAGCTTTTTTCAGTTTTATAAGATCCCATTCATTAATTTTGATCTTAGTGCCTAGGCTGTTGATGTTTAGTTCAGGAAGTGGCCTCCTGTGCTAATGTATTCACTTTCTCTTTTATCAAGTTGATTGTATTTGACCAAGGATTGCAAAGAATTATGTTCAAATTTTGATGGGGATCACATGAATCTGTAGATCCCTTTTGATAATGCCATTTTATTTTGTTAATCCTGATTATTCATGAAATGAGGGAATTTTTTCATATTCTCATATCTTCTCTAATTTATTTTTTCAGATTGAAGTCATAGCGATACAGCTGCTTCACTTGATCAGTTAGAATTACTCCATGATATTTTATATTAATTGTGGCTATTGTGAATGATGTTGTTTCCTTGATTGCCTTTCAGTCGATTTGTCATTTGTATTTAGGACACGTAATGATGTTTTTGAGTTAATATTATATCCACCCACATCTCTATAGATGTTTATCAGCTGTAGGAGTGTCTTGTAAGAAATTTTGGGGTATGCTCTCATATTATATGCAAATAGCAATACTTTGACTTCTTCCTTTATAATTTGTATCCCCTTGTTCTCTTTTAGTTGTCATATTACTCTAGCTAGAACTTCAAATACGATAATGAAGAGATAGGTAGAGTTGGAAGCTTTGTCTTGCTCCTGATCTTAGTGGAAAATGCTTTGAGTTTGTCTCTGCTTAATTTAACGTTGATGATAGGCTTGCTGTAAGTTGCCTTTATTACCTTTACATGTCTCTTTTATCTCTGACATCTCCATAGATTTATCATGAAGGGCTGTTGGATTTTTCAAAGGCTTTTTTTTAGCATCTAATGAGATGATCTTTTTCCTTCAGCTTATTTATATACTGGTTTCAAAATGGACAGATTTTTATGTTGAGCCATCCTTGAATGAACTCATCCTGCAATAAAATGATGATTTTTTTTTTTTTTTGGTTTGTGTGTATTTTAGGGAGTATTTTTGCATCTGTGTTGCTAAAATTCAGCTTTTATCCATGGTGATCAGACAAGACACTGGGAGTTACATATATGTTATATATATAAAACATCTGTTAGATCCATTATTTTTCTGTTTAATTTTTGTCTGTGTGACCTGTCCATTGGTGAGATTGGGGTATTGACACCTACCACTATTAACATGTGAGGGTCAATATAGGATTTAGCTTTAGTAGTGTTTCTTTTATAAACATAGGTGGCCTTGTGTTTCCAGCATAAATATTAAGAAATAAAACATCATCTTGCTAATTTTTTAATTGTATGAAGTATCCTTTTCTTCTCTTTCTTTTAACTTTGGATGTCAATTTTATTAGATATTAGAATGGCTACACCAGCTTGTTTCTTAGGTCCATTTTCTTGGAAAATTTTTTCCAACCCTTTATTTTGAGGTAATCTTTAATGTTGAAGTGTATTCCTTTTATGTAGCAGAAGGATGGGTCATGTTTTTGTAACAATTCTCTTGACCTGTGGGGTTCTTTTTTTCGGGGAGGGGGAATTGAGTCCATGGAGAGATATCAATGACCAATTGTTGTTAATCCATTATTATGTTATTACTGGTGGTGGTGGTAGATATGAGTGACTGTTTTTCTTCTTATAGTTTTACCAGTGTTATATTATTTATTATCTGTATTGTTCTGAGTGTAGTTAACGCTCTTGGATTGGAGATACACTTCTATTCCTTTCTGTAGGGCTGGATTTATAGATAGATATTGTATAACTTTGAATTTATCTTGTACTGTCTTGTTTTCTTCATCTATAGTGGTTGAAAGTTTGGGTGGGAATAGTAAATTGGCATCAGTGGACTTCTAAAGTCTTCAAGATATCTGTTCAAGCCCTTTTGGCATTTAATGTCTCCATTGTGAACTTGGGTATAATTCTGATAGGTCTGTCCTTATGTTATTTGCTTTTGCCTTTGCAGATTTTAATATTTTTCTTTTTCAAGTGTATTTAAAGTTTGATTATTATGCGGCATGAGGACTTTAATCTATTTGACATTCTGTAAACTTCTAGTTATGCCATAGGCCTGTCCTTCTTTGGGCTACGGAAATTTTCTTTTATATTTTTTTATTAAATTATTGTACTTATTAACACTCCAAAAGCCACCTCCCTTCCTGGTTCCCCCCTCTCCAAGCTCCATACCTCTTCCATCCCCAGCCTCCAAGTTCTCCCACTCTCCCATCTATACCCATCTACCCCACCCCCATCCCACAGCACTCCCAACAGCAATCCTTTATCCTGCGGCATCAAGCCTTCACAGAACTAAGCACATTCTCACCCACTGGAGGCCAGACAAGGCTGCCTTCTGCTACACATGTGTCAGGAGGTCATGGACCAGGCCATGCATGCTCCTTGGTTTTTAGTTTCATCTCTGGGACCTCTGAGAGATGCGGGTTAGTTGACATGGTTTCTCTTCCTATAATATTGTAATCCCCTTTAGCTCCTCAGTTCCTCCTCTAACTCCTCCATTTTGGTCTGAAACTTCAATCCAATGGTTGGCTGAAAGTATCTGCAATTATTTCATTCAGTTGCAGGCAGAGCTTCTCAGAGGACAGTTATGTCTGGCTCCTGTTTGCACGCACAATAAGGGCTCAGTAATACTGGCAGGATTTGTTGTGCACACATGGGGTGGATCCAAAACTGGGCCAGTCACCAGGTAGCCTTTCTTTCACTCCATTTTTGTTCCTGCATTTCTTTTAGATAAGAACAATTCTGGGTTAAATTTTTGAAGATGGGTGACCATGCCCATATACTGAGTTGGTATCTTCTAGTTCCATCTCCCCACTGTTGGGAATTTCAGCTAATGTCATCTCCATTGAGTCTTGGTAGCCAGTTACATTCCAGGTCTTTGGGACTTTCTAAAGGTTCCCTTTGCCCACTAACTTCCACTGAGGCATATTTCTGTTTATTCTCCTGGCCCCCTGGGCATTTCTCATGTCTCTACCCAAACCTGGTTCTGCCCCTCTTTCTCCCTAACCCTTCTCTTCCCCCACCCAGTTTTTTTCCTCACTCTGAATCCCATGGTTATTTTGTTCCTCTTCTAAGTGGATTTCAGGTATCTACACTTGAACCTTTCTTCTTGATAAGCTTCCAATAGCCTTTGAGTTGTACCATGGGTATTCTGAATTTTTGGCTAATATCCACTTATCAGGGCATAACATGAATCTCCTTTTGAGTCTGGGTTACCTCACTCAGGATAATATTTTCTAGTGCAATTCATTTACCTGAAAAATTCATGATATACTTAATTTTAATAACTGAATAGTATTCCATTGTCCAAATGAACCACATTTTCAGTATCCATTCTTTGGTTGAAGGACATGTGAGTTTTTCCAGTTTCTGGCTATTACAAATAAGACTGCTATGAACATACATGAGCATTTGTCCTTGTTGGGCATCTTTTGGATATATTCGTAGGAGTGGTATAGCTGGAACTTCAGGTAGAGAGCTATTTCTAATTTTCTGAGAAACTGCCAGATTGATTTTCAGAGTGGTTTTTGCCAGTTTGCAATCCCATGAGCAATGGAGGAGTGTTCCTTTCTCCACATCCTCACCAGCATGTACTGCCCATTGAGGTTTTTTTTTTTCCCATTCTGATTGGTATAAAGTGGAATCTCAGGGTTATTTCAATTTGTGTTTCCCTGATGATTAAGGATGTTGAACTTTTCTTTAAATGCTTCTTGGCCATGCTTGATTTCCCTGTTGGGATTTTGCTAGCTCTGTATCCTATTTTTTCAGTTGGGTTATTTGGTTTAGTGGAGTCCAACTTCTTGAGTTCTTTGTGTATTTTGGATATTATCCCTCTATCTGATGTAGGATAAGTGGCAATCTCCCAAGCTATAGGTCCACATTTTTTACTAGTAACAGTGTCCTTTACCTTACAGAAGCTTTTCCATTTCATATGGTCACATTTGTCAATTGTTGATCTTAGAGCTTTAGCCATTGGTGTTCTGTTCAGGAAAATTGTCCCTGCACCAATGTGTTCTAAGCTATTTCTCACTTTTTCTTCTATGAGATTCAGTGTTGGTTCTGAGTCCTGTGACGTCATATAGGTTATAATTAGTGCGGCTCTGCAAGTTTAGGCCTGTTACCAAGGCAACGGCCACCATGTACCCAGAATTCAATGGGCCTACCTCTTTTACCTGTAATTTAAATCACCATGCATATAAAAAGGGTAGTGTTCCTCTTTCTCTTTCTCTTTTTGCTCTTCGCTCCTGGCCTTCCCTTTACCCCCATCTTAAATAAAGTCACGTGGAGTTGCTCGGTCTAGTCTTATTGCTGTGGCCCACATTTCCCGGCTCCTCCAAGGGCGACGCGGCTTTGGGCCAGGAGGCTCCACTCCCGCTGCCGAACTGCGTGGGAAAAACCAACATTCAGTGTATTGTTTTTGTTGTTGTTGTTGTTGTTGTTGTTGTTGTGGAGGTCCTTGATCCACTTGGACTTGAGCTTGGGAGATAAATATGCATTAATTTGCATTCTTTTACTAGCAGTCAGCCAGTTCTAGGCCTTTGAGCTGGGAGTTCTATCTTTCTATATCTTTTTCTTTTTCTATATTCTTTGTTTACATTTCAAATGATATTCCCTTTCCCGGTTTCCTTTCCCCACAAATCCCATAAGCCCTCTTCCCTCTGTCCATTCCCCAATCAACCCCTTCCCACTTCTCTGTCCTGGTAATCTCCTACATTGCTGCATCAGGCCTTCCCAGGACCAGGGCCCTCTCATTCCTTCTTCTTGGGAATCATTTGTTATGTGAATTGTGTCTTGGGTATTCAGAGCTAAATGCCAACCTTCTGTTTCTATTATTCTTATGTTTGGTCTTTCCATGGTGTCCCAGAACCTTGTAGGGAGTGACAAGAGAAGTAGATAGTGTTGAGATTAGGCTGGGTGGGATCTAGGGAATGTTGGTGATCCCTGAGGGGTGGTTACCTGATGATCTAGGTGTTGGTAGTTTCTGTTCATGCAGAGATCTTCTACCAGATGTGTGGGCCATGGTCAGGTTCTGATCTTCATGCTAGGCCTCTTTCTTTGTTTCAATGGGACTTGAGGTCATGGATGTATGTTTCTACCATACTTGTGGGTTAAGTATATATTGCCTAAAATGGCTATCCAAATGCATATGCATATACTTAGTTCTTACTCATTATTAGCCCTAAAGAATGCTAGGCCATATAGAAAGCATTTGTATAATTATCTTTGATGGAAAGAAAAGTTTCATGTTTTCTAAACATCATATATATTTGTTATTTTGTATTAGTTAAATTGATTACATCAACATAATCATATTATGTAACTTATAAATTATGCTGTAGGGATAGACTGAGTCAATTCAAGTGAATGCTACCCCTGTAGTGATGAGTTCATTGGTTACAGAGAAAATTCCATAGTAAACAATCAAGCTAGAGGAAGAATGGATTCATAAACTGACATTATAATTCAGATTGTTCAGGACTGATATGTTTAAGCTATGTTTACTATTGCTTTTTGCTTGGAAGCCTTTTACTAAATTATAATTCAGAGAAACAAAGCACAAGGAGGGGAAAAGGAATCTTGTTATAGGAAAAATCAAAGAACTGTATGTAGAGCTAGCAGATGAAATAGCCATTTCCTGGATATACTGTGAAGCCACAGTACATTTCTCTTATAGAAGACAACTACAATAATTAACATATTGTGGTTATTGGCAGAGGGATAGATGAAATAGCTCAAAGTAATAGACTAGAAAATCCAGAAATGGACCTACAAATATACTGCCAATTTTAATCTTAGACAGTAACACCATAAACATGGCCAATTAATTTTAATTTTAACTAGGGGAATGAACAAAATCATTGGGGAGAAAAATTCTCCTCAATAAAAGCTTCTACAATTAGATGATATGAAGAAAAAAGTTAAATTCCTTACAGATAGAAACAAACAAAAAAACCTAGAGAAAAAACTTTTATCTAAAAAAGAAAACTAACCAAAGATTTTTGTGAGAGCCTCAGGTCTCTAATATGGGTTTAATTATAGCCCCTCCATTTCTCAAAACTTCATGTTGATACTAAATATTCAGTTCTCCAAATGTTTGGGTGTATTAGGAAAGTGGATATCTTAGTTTGTCACTAATTGTGTAAATTCCAAAATTTACACAAGTACCTACATAGAAACACACACACATACACACACACACACACACACACACACACACACACACACACACATACACAGAGAGAGAGAGAGAGAGAGAGAGAGAGAGAGAGAGAGAGAGAGAAAGAGAGAGAGAGAGAGAGAGAGAGAGAGAGAGACAATGTCAATTGCAAGAAATGACAGGTGCATGTTAGACATCAACAATTACAATGCAATACTAAAATATTAGAAATATTTGGAACATTATTTTGCAGCTTTGCCTGAAAGTAATTGCATGTGTAACTTATAACTCAGTGCATTTCCTTCTAGATATTTATAAAACACATGTGTAAAAGAAGAAATAAGACTATGACAATTATAGCAATTTTGAAATATTAGTATAGAATATTTATCCTAGGAGGATGGATATACCACATTATTCTAGTTTGTCATCTGTTGATGTGATGGGACAGCTTCCCCAAAACAGCATGACAATTTGAAGTCAATTATTGGTAGACACCAAGGCAAGAGCTTGAAGTACAAACTATAAAGGGTTTCTGGCTTCCTCAGCTACCTTTCTTACATAGCCTGGGCCCAACCTGTCTGAGAATGACACTGCCCGCACTGGACAGAGCCTATGTACATCTTAAAAAACTTCCAGACAGGAGCATAATATAAGTGTCTGCTGAGATGCTCCTCTGAGATGCTAACAAAAACAGATGCAGAAACCCACAGCCAGCATTAGGCAGAACTCAGAAAGTCTTGGGGAAGAGTTGGGGGGAAGAATTCTGGAACCCAGAGGACGGAGACTCATCAAGAAGATCAACAGAGTCAACTAACCTGGACCCTTGGGGGCTCCCAGAGACTGAATCACCAGCCATAAAGCATAAAAGGTCTGGACCTAGCCTACTACCTTCACACATGTAGTAGATGTACAGCTTGGTCTTCATGTGGTTTCCCAGGAAGTGGAGAAGGAGCTGTCTCTGATTCTGTTTCCTGCATTTAGATCCTGATTCCCCTCACTAGGCTGTCTTGTCTGGCCTCAGTGGGAGAGGATGTATCTAGACTTATATGGACTTGAAGTGCCAGAGAAAGTTGTACCCATGGAAGGGGTGCTCCCCTTCTCAGAGTTAAAGGGGAAGGGTGTATAGGGAGAGGGGCTATGTGATGAGGAACTGGAAAGAGTGGGAGATGCTACAATCAGGATGTTAAGTGAAAAATTAAATAAATAGAAAAGAAAGAAAAAAACAAAAAAGACAGACAGAAAGAAAGAAGGAAAGACAGGGAGGACGGGAGGGAGGGAGGAAGGGAAGGAAGGAAAGAAGGAAGGAAGGAGGAGAAGGAAGGAGGGTAGGAGGGAGGGAAGGAAGGAAGGAGAGTAGGAGGGAAGGAAGGAAGGAGGGAAGGAAGGAAGGAAGGAAGGAAGGAAGGAAGGAAGGAAGGAAGGAAGGAAGAAAGAAAGAAAGAAAGAAAGAAAGAAAGAAAGTTCCATGGAGTGATCTCAGGCCCATTTGCTCTAGGCAATTCCTCAGTTGAGGAACTTTTTTTTGTCATGCCATCCATTTTTATTTTCCAATTCCTAAAATATTTTGCCTTTGAATTCAACAGTCTATATGAAGCACTGCAATGAATATTTCTCAATCAATTAATATCATGTGCATGTGAAATTTTAAACATATTCTTTACTAACTTCAGCAGCATTTACAAGGAAGTATGTATCCAAGAATTTCAGGAATGTCTGATCCCATTGTTTAGGATTGGTCTTTTGTTTTTATTTTAATGTTAAATACCAACTCCCAAAGCCTGGTTGCTCCCAGGGATTAGAGAATCTTCACAGACCCAAGTGACAAGCCCAAGTGATGCCTACAGCCAATAGCTGGGCAGAAGATTGATAGGCAAGTTTCATGATTCCTGCGCTAGGAATCTCAGGACACTGTGAGGAGAGGGAAGGTGGAGAGAGGAGGTAGCTGCCATGGGATAGGTGAATCATAAAAATATGGGCATGATGGCTAGCCAATTGGAGTTAAGAGCTTTCCAGATGGAACATGGCAAATTAAAATGTGAGGTTAATGGCAAGGAAACAGACCTAATAGCATAGAACTAGAGTGTAGATAGCTATCCAGCTCTATTGATGATTAAGGCTTATTATAATTATAAAGGTTGTATGTCTTTTATTTGGGAATTGAATGGTCAACGGCTGGGTAGAAACCCTATTCAAGATTAAATAGTTTCAACAATGTCCTGTTTATGAGAACATGCTAGTTTTCATGTAAATGATCAGTGACATAGACTATTATAGGAACAGGAGCTTGAGTTCAGGTTTTATTTTTCTTGTATATACATGAAAATCTATAGATGATCTGCAGCATACTGAATAAAATATAAGTTTTAAAATAAATTTTGGTATCAAACCAGGGTTCCAGGATCACAGAGGACTTCAGCAAGCAGGTGTTTGTAAAGGGTCATTTAGATTTGATAAGGCACAGACACCTGCTCCTATTTAAACCACTTAAAATGATATAAGAAGTGAATTCAGCCGTCTTCCTTGAAGATTTTAATGACTGTCAGGTGGTTAAAAGACAACCACATGAATTTTATCAAGAGAAAGAAGTTTGCACTATGCTAATTGTATTTCTATTCATGGAAGTTTTGTTTATGAAAGTTTTTACTTATTTTTCCATGTATCTGTGATGTCAAATCTCTTTACTAACACAGTTGATGGCTTAAGAATTATCTTCAGGTTCTTGTTCCTATTTTATCAAACTTCCATGCTTATGGAATTGAGGAGTTAAATACTGTTCTGAGTTCCTTCACTAAGCCTATGCCTCAACACCATTTCTTATTTCAAATTCTGTTAGATTATGGCGTAAGTGAGAAATCCCATGTTAAAATGAATTGTTTTCTTGTTATATTTTGTGTCGGAGGTAGCACTAATAAATAGAAAAAGTTATGAAATTGGACCTAAAATAACAGCATTCAAATTCTTTATCTAATCACAGGCATCAGAAAGAGAAAGGTCTTAGATCAGAGGCTGACTTTTTATTTCCAGTGCATTAGTTAATTCTTTACATTCTATAGTTATATTGCCTCAAGTTCAAAGATAAAGAACATTTGTGCACAAAACATCAATGCTTTTCTTTTTACATCATATTTTTGACTTACACTAAGGATATGATGTTAGTTTTTATAAGATATAAATATTCTATTACTTGAATTTTTTAAATGAGTGTTGGAGGAATGCTCAAGAATAAAGTCTGTGCAACAGAAACATGAATAACAACAATAGAAAGACAATCTATTTTTATTTTTATTTTTAAATTAAAGCCTCAAACAGCTATGCCAGAAAGAGTCTTATCTAACTACCAATATGGGCTCGTGTGTGATTTTCATTAAAGAATACAAGTTATATCAAGACATATTATAGGCATATTAAGACAGGACACATATGAAATTAAAAAAAAAACTATGCTTACATAGACAAGAGTCATATGATTACTTTTAGTTAGTCACCTGAGCTTGTCACAAAGACACCAGCTGTCAGCCACAAGTTGTATTCTTTTGTTGTTTCCTAGAGCTTCAAATAAAACTGTTAGTTGTATCCTTTCATAAATAATATGATAATGGAGCAGGAGGCATGTATACTCTTTCATGGACATACTCTCTTCAAGCTTCTCACATGCTTGTATTAATTATATCTTCAAAATTCATCATTCCTGAGTAAGATGTTTCTATTAAAGATTATACAAAATCTTCACAAATAGTTTGTTCTGGAACCAATTGTGAATGATTGTGATCCAAACCTGGCTTTCGGTTTCTCCAATTTTCTTCTGCCAATATTAAATCATCTCCAAAAGTTTGTATAGTAGCAGATCAAAAAAAAAAAAGCCAAAAAATCAAGGCACTTTTAAATACATTAATGGAATTATGAACTTGTGGTTACAGTACAGTAGAGGAAACTTAGCTATCTTCAGATGTTATCTGATGATTCTTACTTTTTGTTTGAGTAAATTTAGTTTTATAGACTACAAAAATTCCAAAATGCTTTTTTTTAAAGTTATTGTCAGGATGTTAGGGTGAACACTGGTTTGAGCAGAGAACGGCCATGTAGTGGGCTAAAGGTCACCCAGGATAAATTGTAACTAGGCTTCTGACCTGCAACAACCTTTACAGACAACAAAGATTTATTGGTCAGTCAGTTTCTACAAACACACTAGCTTTCCAGTAGTTTTCATTCCCAGATACATGGTGTCTTGCATTTTTTTTTCAGAAGCCCATTTCACGTGATGTCCCACAAACTAGAAATTGTCTAATGAAGCAAGGTCCTGATGATATGTAAATTTCACACTTAGTTCCAATGCAATTTTTCAGCAACATATTCCCAGTCACTTCCGTGGAAGTCCAGAGGATTAGGTAAAATCTGACCAAGAACAGCCTAGATGTATTGAGGATGTAGCTTACCTGATTGGGTAAATGAGATTGTGGTCATGATCCATTCTTTCTTGAAAGAACAAGTCCAGAAATTTAATGTGTTGATGAGAACTCAGGATAACACTTGTAGAAAAACTTTAAATTAATTAATTGATTAGTTAATTAATTAATTAATTTTTTTACACTCCATGTTTTATTCCCCCTCCATCCTCCCTCTGAATGTTCCACATCCCATACTTCCTCCCTACCCTGCTGTCTCCTCCTGGATGATCCCACCCCACCCCACCTGACCTCTAAACTCCCTAGGGTCTACAGTCTCTTGAGGGTTAGGTGCATCATCTCTGAATGAATACAGACCCTGAACACAGACATTGCAGTCCTCTACTGTATGTGTGTTGAGGACCTCATATTAGCTGGTGTATGCTACCTGCTTGGTAGGCCCGTGTTGGAGAGATCTCAGGGATCAAGATTAATTGAGACTGCTGTTCCTCCAATAGGACTGCCCTTTCCTCAGCCTTTTTCAGCCTTCCTTAATTCAACAACACGAGTCAGCTGCTTCTGACCATCAGTTGAGTACAAATATCTGCATCTGACTCTTTTAGCTGCTTGTTGGGTGTTCTTTAGGTCCCTCACTCCCTCCCCATTTTTTGATTGATTTCTTCTCCATCCCAAGTGGGACTGAGGCATCCTCACTTGGGCATTTCAGCTTGTTGACCTTTTTGAGTTCTGTGGACTGTACCTTGAGTACTCTGCACATTTTTTTTGTTTTTGTTTTTTGGCTAACATCAACTTTTAGTGAGGACATACCATGCATGTCCTTTTGGGTCTAAGTTACCTCACTCAGGATGATATTTTCTAGTTCCTTCCATTTGCCTGCAAAACTCAAGATGTCCTCATTCTTTATAGCTGAGTATTACTCCACTGTGTAAATGAACCACATTTTCTGTATCCATTCTTCTATCCTGGCACATCTGGGTTGCAGTTTCTGTCTATCATAAATAGGGCCACTATGAACATACTGGAATCTGTGGCATGGTGGGGCAGCTTTTGTGTATATTCCCAAGAGTGGTATAGCTGGGTTTTTAGGTAGAACTATTTCCAATTTTCTGAGGAAACTTTATTGCATTTAAGGCTTCATGGAAATAAATTCTCTGCCACAACTAGAACACTGTCATTTACTTTGTCTAAGTACTAAACATTTTAGTGGTAAAACAGGCATTTAGTTCTAATTCTTGTCATCACTTAGCAAAAATTGATACTATTTTAATGTGATTTTAAGCTCTGATTACCCCTTCTATATTAATAAAATTAAGAAAGAAAGAAAGAAAGAAAGAAAGAAAGAAGGAAAGAAAGAAAGAAAGAAAGAAACAAAGAAAGAAACAAAGAAAGAAAGGGTAAGTAAAGTGACCACACTTCTCTGAATGTCTGTATGTGTAATCTGAGACAGGCCATCAAAATTCCAGTGAACATCTTTTAAATCTCATATTCTTTTAAATCTCATATTTTGGTCATGTTGAAATCTGGGAGTGTTGTCTTTATAATTCTGTTCATCCACACACAAACCCATGTTTAAAAATTTGAAGACATGCACACACATGTGTTCTCACATGCATAAACAGAGAGAGACAGACAGACAGAGACATAGAGATAGACAGAAAGGCAGAGGGAAAGATAAAGATGGAAAAAAGCAGCACATGGTCACCAACATATATTATTCAAAGTGTGAGTGTTTAAAGTCAGTAATCTCACTCTTCTTGTCTGCTATCCCAATAGAAGTCCTAAGGAAGGAGATTTGTCTTCCTCTGAGAAGTACCAGGATCTACACTGGTACAGCTCATTTGTATTTGATCTCAATACAGATTTCTATAGTACCTGAAGACACTATAGAAATTGCTTCAGGCTTGATATTTAAAAGCTTTTCCTTGTCTTCCAGGTTATTAAAAGTCTATTTTTGTTTTCTGCTCAGGTCTCCCCTGACTGCCTAGCACACCCTCTTTGAATACTTTTGTTCCTTTCCATTTACATTGAAATGGGCCTGCTTCATGTCCCAAATCCCTTATGGTCCCTCTGTGTGCAGTCAATTACATTGAAAAAGCTAATTTGTGCTGCGTTTTTAATGGTCCATTTTACTGCTCTTCTGAGAAATCATATTTATCTACAATTCTAATCCCAAGTTAAATGGTCAGCCTGAAAAGGGCCTCAGTGCCAGTTGAGGATAAGACCAATAAAGGTTTTTCACAGACTTTACCCTACTACCTCTTTCCAATTGGTAGAGAGAAGAGGAATCACAAGGAAGGGACAAGTTATATGCTTTTTGGCTGATGGATCACCAACAATAGCAATGATTTAGAGAATTTGCATTACAGTGCCCAATTCTCACCATAAAAGTAATTATTGTTCTCCTCAGATATCATCTCGTCATACTCCATTTTCTTCTTCTTTTCTTTTGGAAATTTTAATTTCAAATACAATATATGTGATCATACCCTTTCCTTTTGCCACCTGCTCATAGATACTCTTTGGCCAACCAACTCCATCCCCCCTTCTCTCTCTCTCTCTCTCTCTCTCTCTCTCTCTCTCTCTCTCTCTCTGTGTGTGTGTGTGTGTGTGTGTGTGTGTGTGTCTGTCTGTCTGTCTGTCTGTCTGTCTCTGTGTGTGTGTGTCTCTCTCTCTCTGAAAAGTTAGACAAAACCAAACCAACAACAAAGGACTAAAGTCAAAACCAAATAAAACAAAATTAAAAACAAAACAAAACACAAAGCAATAAAACAAAAGATATCAAAACAGCATACAAAGCATATACAACAAAAACAGTCTTTGTTCTGTATTGGCCAACTACTACTGGACAGGGGACCTGCATTGAAGTGTGGTTGATATATCCAGTGTTACCCCATTGAAGAAAACTGATTTTCTATTTCAAAGCAGTTATCACTTATGAAGAGTTTTTTGGTTGTGTTGGGATTTTGTGCTTAATTTCCTTTCTTAATGCTGGGTTTTTGTCTGATCTGAATCTGTACTGGTGTTTTACATTCTGTCCCAGTCTCTATAAGTTTGTATGGGCATCAGTACTGTTCTGTCTGGAGGCTTGCCTTTTATATTAAATATGTGTGTGTGTGCATTTCTGTATGTTTAAATGTGAGAATACACAATGCTTTGTATTCATAATATGGCCCAAGTGTTGAGGTCATAGGACAAACTCCTGTGTTGCTCCTACTCATGTGTTGTTTTCTACCATGTTTATATATTGTTTCTATGCTGTATTCACCAGGGTCACTGGGATGTGAGCTACTGTGGATCCCACCACCCATCTCTCTATGGAAAAACTGTGATTGCATACACTTAAATCCACCTGGCTTTTTATATAGTGTCTGTATATTTAAAATCAGGTTCTGATGCTTGCACTGCAAATACCTCACCTACTCAGCTCTCCCATTGACCTTGACTATTACCCTTAATCTAAGACAGTGACAATATCCACCATATGTCTGAACCATAATCCATTGAAGTAAATAGATGAATATAAGAATGTTAAGGTTTTGTCATTTGCTGTTATTATAATGCTAAGTACAGGCCCCCAAGATCTGGAGTCTGCATGCAGCTTCTGGGAGCCTGTCCCCAGTTAATTCTGATTAGTAAATAAAGATGCCAACACCTGATAGCTGGGGAGAAGAGAGATAGGTGGGATTTAGTTTTCCCAGGCTTGGGACCATTAGGGAGAAGAGAAAGAGGAGGAGGATATGTCATGGAACGCTAAGAGTATGTAGGATAGAGAAAAGAGCTGTCATGTGGTAGAGAAGCAAGGAGAGTACCCTGAGCTCTGGGCCAAGAATTAAGAGCAGCTATGATGGGACATACAAATTAGTAACTAGTAATATTGAGTTACCAGTGGGAGGTAGATTCTAACAGCAAGGAGGGTAAGCAGTTGCCCAGCTATTGTACTGCTTAAGGCATCTTATTTTTTTCTTTTATTTTATTATCTATACTTTACATTCCAAAGGCTTTCCCCTTTCCCAGTTCCCCCCTCACCATATGTCCCATAAGTCCTCTTTCCCACGCACCGCCCATTCCCCATTCACCCCCAACCCTTTCTCTGTTCTGGTACTCTCCTGCAAAACTGGAACCAGTCTTTTTGGGACCAGTGTCCTCTCCTTCTTCTTGGGAATCTTGATTTTTTAATTGTGCCTTGAGTATTCAGAGCTTCTGGGCTCATTAATATCCACTTATCAATAATTGCAATTCATGTGTATTCTTTTGTGATTGGTTTAACTCACTTAGGATATTTTCCAGATCCAACCATTTGCCTACAAATTGCATGAATTCATTATTTTTAATTGCTGAGTAGTATTCCATTGTATAAATATACCACATTTTCTGTATCCATTCTTCCTTTGAGGGACATCTGGGCTCCTTCCAACTTCTGGCTAATATAAATAAGGCTGCTATGAACATAGTGGAGCATGTGTCTTTATTGCATGCAGGGGAATCCTCTGGGTATATGCTCAGGAGTGGTATGACAGGGTCCGCTGGAAGTGTCATGCCCAATTTTCTGAGGAACTGCCAGAATGACTTCCAGAGCGGTTGTACTATCTTGCAATCCTGGTGAGTGTATGTTTCATACAGAAACATAAATGGTCAGAGAAGAGCCAATGGAAATGTAAATCCAAGAGGAACATGTGAGCCCTCATTGGTATGTACAATATGTAAAAGTTCTTTTGCCTTTATTTTTCAGTTCTGAGCATAGACCCTAGAGTACTATGCTTCCTAGGCAAGTGTGCTGACCATTTGCTACAGGGATATTCTAAATCCAATTACTAGTCTATTTATGAATTTAAAACTATATTGACTAATTATTTAGCTGAATTCCATAATTTGATGATGGTATCTCTGTTTCGTGTTTCTTTCTTAAACTGATTCTTCTCTGAAAGTTGCAGTAAGAGAGAAAAGAACTTTCATTACACAAACTATGCTGGTAGTAAGAAGATAAAAGTAACAGAAACTTTGAGGTCTAGTTGTTATCTAGTTATATATGAATTTCATGCACTAATAAATGTGAACAGTATTAGCTTAAAACATTCTTAGTTATAGAAATGTATTGAGCCCTGATACTTGGCAAATACTTGTCAGTGTTCATGAGACTTCATGATGCATTTTATCTCAGGCTGTTGGTATTAATCTATCATTTTCACAGTTTTCTTCAGTTTTGATTCAGGAAAGCTGTCAGTCTTCCTGCATTCTGGGAACATCTGTTGCTTAATTATTCTTGCTTTCTTGATTAGGAGGCTTACTTTCCAAGCTGTTTAAGGAGATCAAGGAAGCATCCATTACCTACATACAGATATGAAAAAAGGGGAATGAAATGGTATGATTTTTTTAAAAATATATTATTTTATATTACATTAACAATGCTATTGACAAAAAATGGGTAGGACCCAATGAAGCAAAGTTTAGATAACAGAAGACAAAATTTTATTATTCCTGTTCAAAAGTTATTCTCAGCATGGTAATCGTAGTGTTGAAAATATCTTCTGCAAACTTAAGATTTTTGATAAAATGGATATGAAGAGATATATGAAATTTGTTGTTTTTTGAAGTTTTAAATAGTTAGATTTTAAAGTTATTTCCTCTATTAGTTTACTTAGCACAGAAGAAAATGGCATTAGCTTTTAAATATACACTAAATACATTATCATGACTCTTAATAAAAAGGACCGCTGTTTATTATAGTTATAAATATCTTATTAAATCTGTACATAAAAATAATGTAGAACCAAACTCAGTTCTTCAGTTCTTTCTAAATATAGCTTCTCCACCTTGGGAGTTCGGCATCTTGCTAGTTATATAGTTTATTTGCAGAATATGAATGGATGGCTACTGGATTATGGTTGCCCTAAGGAATAGTATTTTTGATGATCACACAAATGCTAGAGATTTCTGCTTTTCTGCCTTTTTTCGGCCCATGAGTAAGCACAGCTGTGGTTATTAAAATGTTGAGGGTAAATCTTTGATATTGCCCCTGCCGATCCTAGGAATTAAGCAATGCTTGCTTTGCACAAAAACAGCTGCTCTGAAATCACAACATAAGAATTTTCTTTTCAGATTTCATATCAGAGACAAGGAGACCAGAAAAAAATTAGTAATCCCTCTGTCATTGCCCACTGGAAAACAAAAGAGATGATTTCTATTATGTTATGATTTTCTTGAAACCATATATATTCCCAAATTAAATTTATAATACAGTGCAACTATGGTCTAGACTCTTTCAAAAGTTTTCATTTCTTCCCTGAAATACAATCATGTGGATAGTTTGGATATAAATTCTTAGGCAACTACATGATCAGAACTGCAACAGGAGACTAGATTGTTTCCTTAAAGGGATGTTAATGAATATCACTATGTTTGGGTTTTGAGCTCAATATGGTATTAATCAAGAATAACTCTCACTGACAGGGAACAAACTATAATTATATTTGAAAAACCTAGGTTATTACCTCTCAAATAAAAGTTAGATAAAATAGCACATAATGTTAACTGGGATGTATTATTGATTAAGATACAGAAGACAGCAAGGGCAGGACAGATTTATTTTTCCAGATTATATTATGGGCATTATCTATGACACATACATTATAGTTCCCTATAGGTGAAAAGAGCATAGTATAATGAAGAAATGGAAGAAACTAAATGTCACAAGGTAGTTAAGGTGTGTGCATGTGTGTGTCTGCATGTTGTATTCAAAAACATAGATATATAGAGCAAAATAAAAAATAATCCACAGATATTTCAGAAATAAAATATTGATTAAATAACAAAATTATAAATATAAGATATATTATAAAGCAATAAAATTAGAAATGCCTAAGCAAATAATTTAGTAGATGTGAAATATTGTGAATAACTATAGAAACATATGTCTTTCCTGCTTTTAGAGATTAAGAACAAGATTTAATATCTACAATTCTTTGTGACTTGTCTGTGTAGTAGGTGAAGGACACATCTGATGTTAATTGTTTCTGGAACTTTACAATGGCAAGGGAAAGCAATTTTGTTAATAAGATTAAAAATATAAGGTTAAAAAAGTAAAAGTAAGGAAAACTGAAATTCCTCAATCTGAAATAAACCAAGGTGAATGGATTCCCAAAATTTATGATTATGGAGAGAGAGAGAGAGAGAGAGAGAGAGAGAGAGAGAGAGAGAAGAGAGAAGAGAGAAGAGAGAAGAGAGAGAGACAGACAGGAGAGAGAGAGACAGACATACAGAGACAGAGACAGAGAAACAGAGAGATGTGAAATTGAAGTAAAAGTTTGGAGAACTGATAACTTGTAAGTACTAAAATCAAGTTGAGGTAGAGTACAAACATAAAATATATGGTGTTCATATCGGGGAGAAGCTATGCTTTGTAGTAAAAGGAATATTATATCATAGAGAGGGTAGATTATGAGGAAATTGAAGTGATTTAAATGTAAAAAAAAAACATTGTGCAACCTGAAACAATAAAAAGAAAAGTTGAGAAAATTAAAGGAATTTTTTTTAAAAATCAAAGTAATTTAATGCTAGTTTCCAAAAATGTACCAAAAACAATTAAAAGAAGTACATATGGTTTAAAAATACAATTATTAATTTTGATAAAATTAATATACATTAATTAAGCACTTTATGGAGTTAGATAAAATATATCTAAGAATTTTTTAAATAGAAGATATATACAGTTTACTAAAAAATGAGTAGTACTCCATTGTGTAAATGTACCACTTTCTCAGTATCCATTCTTCTGTTGAGGGACATCTCTGGCTTGTTTCCAAAGGACTAAAGGAACTGAAGTGGATTATCATCCAATAGGAAGAACAAACTGGATGGTGATCTACAAACTGGACCACCCAGAGCTCTCAGGGAATAAATCACCAACCAAAGAGTATATATGGAGGGATCCATGGCTACAGTTACATATGTAACAGAGGACTGCCTTACCTGCCATCAATGGGAGGGGAGGCCCGTGGTCCTGTGGAGGCTTGATGCCCCAGTGTAGGGGCATGGTAGAGTGGTGAAGCAGGAGTGGGTGAGTCAGTGGAGAAGCACCTTCATAGAGCCAATGGAGAGGAGGAATGGGATGAGAGGTTTGCAGATGGGAAAGAGGAAAGGAGATATCATTAGTGATGTTATAAATGAATAAAATTATTTTTTTAAAATGAGTAATATATTTGACCATAAAGTAAAAGTTTAAATGTACCTATATTGTTAGCTGATAATTTTGTTATTATCAAAGCTATAAACTTTTGAGCAAAAATAAACTTAGGAAAAAGGTAATGAGAAGCACATTACTCTATAAATACACATTCTATTTTCATGTTGTTTTTCTCATCTATAATTAATTGTTTCAAAGAACACAAAAACGATCTTGAGAAATAAGTACGAATGTGAATACAAAGATCACAAAATACTGCACATCAAAGCTATGAGACAAAGATATTGCAATAAAATTATACCATTGAATATTTAAAGTAGAAATGAGGAAAGGCTGAAAATCAATGTACTAAGATAGGATAGGTTCAACAAACAGACAGAGAAAATGGTGTTAATAAAAGCAGAAACCAGTTTTGCAAGCAAAGAAAAGGCAAATGTATTCTTTGCCCACCAAAAATTGATTATTAGAAAACATGTATTAATGAAATTAAAGCTAAAATTAATACACTTTGGTTCCTATGGTTCTGTAAATAATTTTCAAATGCACTCTAATTATATATCCTGACCACAGGTAACTGTAGCTCCAACCCTTTTTATAGACACTCTCTTTTGTAGCAGTTGAAGACTACTACACACAACTGATTAAAATGTCAAAAATGGGGGAATAGTGGGTACCCAGCTCCAGGCAATGATATGTCTTCAGTACAAATCCTATACCAAAATCTGAGGGATCATTATAGAAGAGAGAATGAAAGGATTCTTCCAAAGGAGTGCTAAGATCTGTAAATATGTGATTAGCTGGTCATACTAATAATGTGTTCCCTTTATGCTGATCAGTTCTTTTCTAATGTCTCTTCCTGATTTTGTGTCTTTGCTCATTACTTAATACATACAAGTTTAATACCAATTCATACAGCTGCTAATTGTAACTCTTCAAATCAGTAACTCTGTATTACATTTTTGTTAAGTGTCCAGAAAGAAAATGAGAACTGAATGAAAGTTGATTTCTCAACCAAACTTTTAGTAATTTCATGCAGAATTAGTATGTTTGGAAAAATGTTTGTAAAGGTTTTTATCTTTAAGTTGTACAAAAAACACAGGGATATTTAATATAATTTTTTGATGTTCAAATCAACATTGTACCCCATTCTTTTCTCTAAGTCGGAATCTACAGAACCACATTCAGAATCACATTTTATTTTACCTTTCTAATCTTGAATAAAAATTATTTCTAAACATGATCATGGAAGACAAAAGACTATGCTCACTCAAAGAAAATTCACAGGGAAATAGTGTTTGAGTCACCTAATTATTTATTTTCACATATTTCAATGAGAAATCTCCAGGTTAGTCATTATGTTTTCACAAATTCAACTCTCAATGTTCTAAGTATATCCAGTACCATGTTTTCTATGAAGTGTATAGAAAGGCCCTTGTGCTTCCCATGACTCTAACCTTTTACCTCCATAGGTACTTTAGAAGATGCTGTTTCACCCTTTCTCCAATGTTTCTCTACATTATTAGAAATGATTCTCATCCTGATTTACTGTCATTTTACATCATGATCTTAGCAACCCTCTCTTGCCCAGATGCCCTCACATGGGCCTCCATTCATCCCCCTCCCCATCCTTTGAGAATGGAGAGGAGGTACCCCTGGGCAAAAACTTACCCTGGTATGTCAAATCACAGCAGGACTAGTAACATCCTCTCTCACTGAGGCCAGACAAGGCAGCGCTATTGAAAAAGCATGATCAATAAGTAGGCAGCAGAGTCAGCAACAGTTCCTATTCCAGTTATTGGGACTTTCATGGGGGAACCTCATGAAAATCAAGCTGCACATCTGCTACATATATAGATGTATGAAGGGGTAGATCCAGGCCTCATATGTTCTTTGGTTAGGGGTTTAGTCTCTGGAGCCACAAGAGCCCATGTTAGTTAACTCTTTCCATCTTCTCTTGAGTCTGTATCCCCTCCAGGTTCTGCAATCCTTCCAACTAGCTCCCTTGTTCTGCTCTTTTTTTTCATGGAACTTAAGTATTTTCTTTTTTCAAGATATTAATGCACATATGTGTATACATGAAAGTTACTCTGATTCAACAACCTTATGGATTTTTTGAAGTTGGAAATTGCCATTATTAGAATATTAGTGTAGAGTTTTCTTAGCATTATGTTATATATTACTTATATTATTAAAATATGGAATACTTTTAAAATTCTAAAGAGTTTGCATGGCTTCAATTTTCACTGCTGATTTTCATTAATAATAGAACAATTGTATTGCATACAATATAGCTTACACTCACTCCAAGGTAATATGTCTTTTGCATAGCATGTAAGAAGAAAATGAGTCTCTAGTAGAGAGAATTTATCTAATTTTATATTAAACATAGCTGTTTCTCAAAGTAGCATGTTATTCTTTAGTATTTAAGAACACAGAAAAAATACTAAAGGCAATGCAAATAGTATAGGTTCACAGCATCATAAGCTTGCTCCAGGGAACAGCTGAATGATTGCATACTGGGAAGCTTGATTGCAGAAAAGAGACACAACATGCTCATTGATTGCAATGTTAAAAGATTATTAATAGAAGACCCAGGTAGGTCATTGTTAAACTTCTAACCCATGGAAACTATACAATATTGGTCTCTATAAACTGATAAAATTTCAATAAAGAAAAGAATGTAAAGACTAATAGCTTACATGAATCTACAACCAAGCTAAAAATATTGAAAGAATTTACAGATCTGCGGGGAAGAGGGACAAATCAAATGGTAGAGAAGGAGAATTTTAATATGCTTCTCCTGGTAATTGGTAAATTAGGCAGAGAAATTCAGTAAGAATACAAAAGACTTTAATCATGCAATTAACCAATTTGATCTAGTGGATAAGTGCACATTATAATCAAGAACAGAGAATTCACCTCAAGCATGAACGAATACTTACAAAAATTGACCACACACTGTGGTATGAAGCAAAACTTATCATGTTTCAAAGATTTATTGTCATGTAGAAAGTACTCTTTCTGTACACAATAAGTGAAATTAGTGATCAATTACCATGGTCATAAAGATAACCAGAGGATGACAACTTCTTGGGAGAGGGGCTAGGATGCAGTGTCTTGTAGGTTTATAGTGCAAGAATTTCATTGAAACAATAGTTATGGAATATTTGAATATACTGGAGTTAATTTAAAAAAATAGATTTCACAGAACTACCTTCCTCTATACCTGAAAATCAGGAGCAATAACAAAAGTACATCTTGCATAGCAGTCAGAAACAAGTCTGTATTAGCATGAACAGTATATAGCTGGAGAGTCAGTGAGCTATCTCAGGACATAACATCAGGTAAGTGTTGTAAAGTACTTGAATTTTGTCCTAAGTTGAGAGAACCTGGGGAGATGTTGAAAAGGGAGGGAAGAATGCTAACTAAAATTTTAGTCAAGATTTAACTCATGCTTTCATAAGTTCTACTCATTATTTTGACTCTCCCACAATGCAGGGATTAGAAGGGCACAGAAAGCATCTTTAGAAAAGTATGTTAATGTGCTATAAAATTATGTGAGCTAAGGAAAGATGCCTCTCTCACTTTATCCCTCTCTACCTGTGGCAGACTGGTGAGTTGACTTAAATGAGAAAATTGTCCATGCCCCTCACAGGTTTGCAGCCCTATGGGACGTAGACCCTGCACCTTAACTGGGAAGCACAGTAGACCTGGCACTAGTGACAAAGGAACCAATGAACCAGCCTGGGAACATGAAAACAGGAGACTTGACTCTGCCCCCTTGCTGGCTGCTATATTGACTGAGTTAGTGGGGCAGTGCAGTAGAGCTTGCCTTGATGGTGCAGGCACAGGTAAATTGACAGGAAGATCAATGTAGCTACCTACCAGTCCCAGATCTAATGCTTTGAGTTTGCTTACCCTAGAATCTATCCCATATGGCCTGAAGCACATAAAAGAACTGCTTCTGGAGATCCAAAGTTTCTCTGGGACAGATCATAACAAGAGGATATATGAATGGAGTCCCATGGAGATTTATAGAAGAAAAAGTATATTGAAAAAGAAAAGGTATAATATATGACATGCTACAATTGTACAACGTTGAAAATATGTTGGGTTTTTTTTTCAAATTTATTTTATTTTATTTTAGGGGAGGTTACAAAGGTAGAGGCAGATATAAAGTGAAGGGAAGATAAGTGGGTTTGTGACGCATAATGTGAAATTTACCAAGAAAAAAACAAAGTTTTGTTTTTTAAGAAAGAATAGTTTAGATCTTTGCTCCTGTGGCTTAGTAATAGATTGGTAGGCAGGGATCACTAGGGTAGAGGATTGCTTGAGACACATTCCATCAGGACTCTTTCTGAACCAAGGAACTCAGCAGCACCACAGCAATTTGTGTCAAGGGAAAGGAGGTCACCCAGGGTTGCTAAGATAGCCCTGCAGGCACACAGGAGGGACAAGCACCAGCTAGTGACAGCAGGACCAACTAACTCCAGTGATAACCAGATGGCAAAAGGCAAACGTAGGAACATTACTAGCACTAATCAAGGCAATATAGCACCATCCGAACCCAATTCTTCCACAACAGCAAGTCCTGTATACCCCAACAGCAAGTCCTGTATACCCCAACACACTAGGAAAGCAAGATTTGGATTTAAAATCACAGGTCATGATGCTGATGGAGGGCTTCATGGAGGGCTTTAAGAAGTACATAAATAACTCCCTTAAAGAAATACAGGAGAACACGAGCAAACAGGAAGAAGCCCTGGAAGAACTAAGGGAAAACACAGCAAAAAAGGTGAAGGAATTACACAAAGCCACCCAGGATCTAAAGAAGGAGGTAGAAACAATAATGAAATCACAAAGGGAAACAACTCTGGACATAGAAAACCTCAGAAAAAAGTCAGGAGTCATGGATTCAAGCATCAACAACAGAATATAAGAGATAGAAGGGAGAATCTCAGATGAAGAAGATACCATAGAAAGCATTGATTCAACAGTCAAAGAAAATGAAAAAAAAGCAAAAATCTCCTGACCCCAAAAATCCAGGAAATCCAGAACAAAATGAGAAGATCAAATCTAAGGAGTATAGGTATAGAAGAGAATGAAGATTTCCAACTTAAAGGGCCAGTAAGTGTCTTCAACAAAATTGTAAAAGAAAATTTCCCTAACCTAAAGAAAGAGATGCCCATGACCATACAAGAAGCCTACAGAACTCCAAACAGATTTGAGCAGAAAAGAAATTCCTCCTATCACATAATAATTAAAACACCAAATATAATAAACAAAGAAAGTATATTAAAAGCAGTAACGGAAAAAGGTCAAGTAACATATAAAGGTAGACCTATCAGAATTACACTGGACTTCTCACCAGAGACTATGAAAGCCAGAAGAGCCTGGGCTGATGTTATGCAGACCCAAGGGAAACACAAATGCCAACCTAGACTGCTATATCCAGCAAATCTCTCAATTACCATAGATGGAGAAATCAAGGCATTTCCCGACAAAAACAAATTTACACAGTATCTTTCCACAAATCCAGATCTTCAAAGGATAATGAAAGGAAAACAACAAAAGGAGGGAAACTACACACTAGAAAAAGCAAGAAATTAATCTTCTTTCAACAAACCCAAAAGAAGATAAGCACACAAACAAAAAATTCACATCAAAAATAGCACGAAGCAACAATCACTATTCCTTAGTATCTCTTAACATCAATGGACTCAATTCCCCAATAAAAAGACATAGACTAAGAGACTGGATTCATAAATAAGACCCAACATTTTGCTGCAAACAGGAAACACATCTCAGTGTCAAAGACAAACCTCAGAGTAAAAGGCTGGAAAACAGTTTTCCAAGCAGATGGTCCCAGGAAACAAACTGGAGTAGCTATTCTAATATCTAATAAAATAGAATTTCAACCAAAAGTCACCAAAAAAGACACAGAAGGACACTTTATACTCATCAAAGGAAAAATCTACCAGGAAGAACTCTCAATTTTGAACATCTATGCCCCAAATAAAAGGGCATCCTCATTCATAACAGAAAATTTACTAAAGCTTAAAGTGCACATCGCACCCCACACAATAATTGTGGGGGACTTCAACACCCCACTCTCCTCAATGGACAGATCAGGGAAACACAAACTAAACAGAGACTAACAGAAGTTTTGGACTAAATGGATTTAATTGATATCTATAGAACATTTCATACTAAATCAAAAGAATGTACCTTCTCAGCACCTCATGGTACATTCTCCAAAATTGACTATATAATTGGCCACAAAACAGAACTCAAGAGATATAAGAAGATCAAACTCATTCCATGCCTCCTATCAGATCACTATGGAGTAAGGGTGGTCTTCAATAGTAATAAAAACAATAGAAAGCCCACATAAACATGGAAGCTGAACAATGCTCTACTCAATGATACCTTGGTCAAGGAAGAAATAAGGAAAGAAATCAAAACCTTTTTAGAATTTAATGAAAATGAAGTAACAACATACCCAAATTTATGGGACACAATGAAAGCAGTGCTAAGAGGAAAACTAATAGGTCTGAGTACCTACCAAAAGGAGCTAGAGAGCATACACTAGCAGCTTATCCGCATACCTGAAAGCTTTAGAACAGAAAGAAGCTAATATACCCAAGAGGAGTAGAAGGCAGGAAATCATCAAACTCAAGGCTGAAATCCAGGAAGTTGGAACAAAAAAAAGTATACAAAGAATCAACAATACCAGAAGCTGGATCTTTGAGAAAATCAACAAGATAGATAAACCTTTAGCCAGACTAAGCAGAGGGCACAGAGACAGTATCCAAATTAACAAAATCAGAAATGAAAAGGGTGAAATATGAACAGAAACTGAGGAAATTCAAAAAATTATCATATCCTACTACAAAAGTCTATACTCAGCACAACTGGAAAATCTGAATGAAATGGACAATTTCCTAGACAGATACCAACTACCAAAATTTAATCAGGATCAGATAGACCATCTAAATGGTCCCATAACCCCTAGAGAAATAGAAGTGATCATTGACTGTCTCCCAAACACAAAAAGCACAGGACCTGATGGTTTTAGTGCAGAATTATATCAGACCTTCAAAGGAGACCTAATACCAATATTCTTCAAACTGTTCCACAAAGTAGAAACAGAAGGAACATTACCCAACTCAGTCTATGAAGCCACAATTTCACTGATGCCAAAACCACGCAAAGATCCAGCAAAAAAGGGAACCTTAGACCCATTTCCCTTATGAATATTGATGCAAAATTACTCAATAAAATTTTGCCAACAAATTCCAAGAACACATCAAAAAGATCATTCACCGTGATCAAGTAGGCTTCATCCCAGGGAAGCAGGAATTGATCAATATACACAAATCCATCAATGTAATCTACTACATAAACACACTCAAAGAAAAAAGCCACGTGGTCATTTCATTAGATGCTGAAAATGCATTTGACAAAATTAAGCATACTTTCATGTTAAATGTCTTGGAAAGAACAGGAATTCAAGGCCCATTCCTAAACATAATAAAAGCAATATACAGCAAACCAGTAGCCAATATCAAACTAAATGGAGAGAAACTTGAAGCAATCCCACTAAAATCAGGGACTAGACAAGGCTGTCCTCTCTCTCCATATTTATCCAATAAAGCACTTGAGGTTCTAGCAAGAGCAATTAGACAACATAAGGAAATCAGAGGGATACAAATTGGAAAGGAAGAAGTCAAATTATCTGTATTTGCAGATGATATGATAGGATACTTAAGCCACCAAAAAATCTCCACCAGAGAACTCCTACCGCTGATAAACAACTTCAGTAAATATTATAATTTTATATAATTATATATAATTTATATATTTATAAAATTAACAAGTAAATCAGGAGTCTTCCTATACTCAAAGGATAAACAGGCTGAGAAAGAAATTAGGGAAATGGCACCCTTCACAATAGCCACAAACAATATAAAGTATCTTGGTATGACTCTACCAAAGAAGTGGAATGATCTATATGAGAGCAACTTCAAGTCTCTGAAGAAAGAAGTCCAAGAAGACCTCAGAGGATGGAAAATCCTTCCATGCTCTTGGATTGGCAGGAGTAATATAGTAAAAATGGCCATCTTACCAAAAGCAATATACAGAGTCAATGCAATCCCCATCAAAATTCCAACTCAATTCTTCATTGAGTTAGAGTAATTCTCAAATTCATCTGGAATAACAAAAAAACCCAGGATAGCTAAAACTATTCTCAAGAGTAAAAGAATTTCTGGGTGAATCAGTATCCTTGACCTCAAGCAGTACTACAGAGCAATTGTGTTAAAAACTGCATGGTATTTCTACAGTGACAGGCAAGTAGATCAATGGAATAGAATTAAAGACCCAGAAATGAACTCACACACCTATGGTCACTTGATCTTTGACAAAGGAGCTACAGCCATCCAGTAGAAAAAAGATAACCTTTTCAACAAATGGCGCTGGTTCAACTGGAGGTCAGCATGCAGAAGAGTGCAAATTAACGCATTCTTAACTCATTGTACTAAGCTCAAGTCCAAGTGTACCAAGGACCTCCACATAAAACCAGACACACTGAAACTAATAAAAAAGAAACTGGGGAAGACCCTTGAGGACGTGGCCACAGGGTGAAATTTCCTGAACAAAATATCAATAGCTTATGCTCTAAGATCAAAAATTGACAAATGGGACCTCAAATACTGAGTTTCTGTAAGGCAAAGAACATTGTTAAAAGAACAAAATGGCAACCAGCAAATTGGGAAAAGATGTTCACCAACCCTACATCTGACCGAGGGCTAATATCCAAGCTTTACAAAGAACTGCAGATGGCAGACTCCAGAGAGCCAAAAAAACCATTAAAAATGGGGCACAGAAGAAAGACTTTTCACCTGAGGAATATCTAATGGTGGAGAAGCACTTAAAGAAGTGTTCAACAACCTTAGTCATCAGGGAAATGCAAATCAAAGCAACCCTGACCTTTCACCTGACACCAGTCATAATAGCTAAGATAAAAAGCTCAAGAGAAAACAGGTGCTAGTAAGGATGTGGAGAAAGAGGAACACTCCTCCAATGCTGTTGGGGTTGCAAGCTGGCACAACTACTCTGGAAATCAGTCTGGCGGTTCCTCAGAAAACTGGGCATGATACTACTGGAGGACCCTGCTATACCACTCCTAGGTATATACCTAGAGGATTTCCCCAGCATGTAATTAGGATACATGCTCCACTATGTTCATTGCAGCCCTATTTAAAATAGCCAGAAGCTGGAAAGAACCCATATGTCCCTCAACCAAGTAATGGATACAGAAAATGTGGTATATATACACAATGGAGCCATTAAAAACAATGAATTCATGAAATTCTTAGACAAATGGATGGAACTGGAGAATATCATCTTTAGTGAGGTAACCCAATCACAAAAGAACACTCATGGTATTCACTCACTGATAAGTGTATATTAGCCTAGAAGCTTGGAATACCCAACACACAATTCACATATCAAATGAAGCCTAAGAAGAAGGACAAAGAACCCCCTGGTCCTGGAAAGGCTCAGTACAGCAGTGTAGGGGAATACCAGGACAGGGAAGCAGGAAGCAAGTGACTGGGGAGTAAGGGGAGGGAAGAGGGCTTATGGGACTTTCAGGAAGGGGGGAATCCAGGAAAGGGAAAATAATTTGAAATATAAAAAATATATTGAATAAGCTTTTAATGAAAAAGAAAGAATAGTTTAAGAGACTGAGGAGATTTCAAGTGATAAAGAACTATATTCTATTGTCTTTAGTCCAGCATGGTACTCTAAATGATACCAAATTAGAAAAACAAGGTCCAAGCAAAAAACAAACCTGTCAGCCTACAGTGGTGTACTGCTTGCAAGATATGTGAGGGCAATGGTACCACAAATCTTGTGATAATAACCAACCAAAAACTGATTTGACATAAGTTCTGCTTCATGAACCCCTACATGATACTGTTTTAGTGAGGAAGAAAAGCCTGAGACCAGATAGCCAAAGAACTAAGCCACACCCAAATAATATGGGTCTAAACAAGAAAAACTACAAGAAGTACAACAATGAAAATACAGTGAGAAAATGACTTAATTTTATTGTGCTATACTAAGAGATCAGCCATCTTCAGAGAAGCTTCTTCCTGTAGCAGATGAGAAGAAAAAAAAGAACCCACAGCCAGACATTATACAGAGAGTGAGAGGCATTTTCATCATCCCTACATAAGATGTCTCCATTAAATCCCTCTCCTAGATCCCTGAGAATCCCACAGCAAAGGAGGTAGAGAGAGTATAAAAGCCAGAGCACGTGGAGAATACCAAAAAATACAGGCCCTCTAAATTAGGATGAGTGAAGTTCATTCAAACTCAGAGAGTGAAGCAGCATGCACAGGGCCTGCGTCTCTGGATACATATTATAAATTCCTGAGTATGCAATCAAATGGGTCTGTGATTATTGTGCCTTCTCTTGAGTTCTTTTCCTTCTGTTGACTTATCCTGTGAAATGCTAATGTGATAGATAACATTTTAGGTTTAATCTTATGAGTGAATAAATAAATGATGAAAACCTAGTCACTAGAGTAAAATTTAACAACTAAAAAAAAAAAACTGTCACTTAATACATAGTGGGAGAAAGAAAATCAGTTTTCTGCAATGTAGTGACACTCAGTCTGTTAAACATTTCAGGGCAAGCTTCATAATCAGGAATAGTTTACCAACATATACTGGACTCCAGTGTTGTTTTGTGTTTGTTTGTGTGTGAGTGTGTGTGTTGTTTTGTGGTGTGTGTGTTTGTGTGTGTGTGTGTGTGTGTGTGTGTGTGTGTTTATTTGGTTTCACTTTGTGTGCTTTTTTTTTTTAGATTGCTTTTTAGATTTGGGGAGGTTTTGTTGTTGTATTGGTTCTTGTTTGTTTGTTTTGCTTTTCTTCTTAGAACTTAAAGTTGGATGGATAGAAACAGGGAGAGAATCTGAAAGGATATGAGATAGGGGTGACGAATATCATGAAAATACATTTAAATTTAAAATTTTAAAAATTTAAATTAAATTTAAATACTTTGGTTGTGAGCCTAATCTTTAATGGCAGAGCCATTATTCTAGCCCTAAAAATTGTTTTAAATAGTAAAAGCAATAAGATAAATGAAATAAAAGTAATAAAATATACAAAGTAAATATAATAATTGAATAAATAAGGAATTAAAAATACTACAGTTAAAATTGGATTTTGTGGATACAGAGCCTGAACCAGCGATCTTCTGTAACCATGCAAAGCTTCCAGTGTAGGGACTGGGACACAAGCCCAGCCCAAAACCTTCCACCTACAATTTCTCCTGCTTGCAAGATGTTCTGGGGAAATACTGGCACAGAACTCCTGGGAGTGACAAACAATCAGCAGTACAATTTGAGGTACATTCATTAAAGGAAACTCACACCTGATGCTGCCTGGATCACCAGGAACTCGGGACCTAGGATAGAACAGACTAGAACTGGCAAAAGTTTAAAATGTCAGTGAAGTAATTTACAGTGATATTCTGCTATATTCATGGATCCACGTATAGACCAATCATTATCAGAGAGACACACAGAGAGCACAGCCCACAGGAACCCCACAGTAGGAAGGAGAGGAAGGATTATAGAAACCAGAGGAATCAGGGACACCATGAGAACATGGACTAGAGATTCCACTAAGCAAAACTCATAGAAGCTCAGGAAGACTTAAATGACAATCGAAGAGCCTGTATGGGTGTGAGCTAGGTACTCTGCATATATGTTATGGTGGTGGAGCTTGGTACTCTTGTGGCAATCCTAAAAGAGCAAATAGGGGGTATCTCTGATTTTTTTTTCTTGCTCTTGGGACCCTTCTACTCCTTATGAGTTGCCTCTTCCAGCCTGGATATAAGGGTTCGTGCCTAGTCTTATTGTAACTTGTTGTACAGTATTCACTTGAGATCCCTGTGTGGCTTATTCTTTTCTGAAAGGAAAATGGAGGAGCAGAGGAGGTAGCAAGGAACCTGAGGAGAGTGCAGGGAGGGGAAATTGTGGGAGATGTAATATATGAGAGAAGAAATAAAAAATATGCTTTTGCTGGGAAAAAAGATTGGATCTTGTAATGAATATCAGAAATTTTACCTTGGATACATTTGGTTTTGATAAATATTAGATATTTAAATTAATATACTGAATGGACAGTTGGAAGAAGTGGAGAGGGATTAAAGAAAGAAGCTGGGCAGCTTCCCGCCCAGCTGGTGGTGGGGAAGCCGGAGTGTCACCCAGCTTGCCAGGTGCTCAGAAACATCCGGCGGCGGCGGCAGAACCAGGTAACCGAGACAGCCCAAGCTTAAGACCTTCGGGGACTCAGGCCTGGAGTGGGAGTTGGGCACAGAATAGCGGGTGCACTCTGCACTCGCGGGGCGGACCCCGAGCTCCCTGCAGGCAGCTGCCATATTGCCTGCAGCTTCCCGCCCAGCTGGTGGTGGGGAAGCCGGAGGGTCACCCAGCGTGCCAGGTGCTCAGAACCATCCAGCGGCGGCAGAACCAGGTACCCGAGACAGCCCAAGCTTAAGACCTTCAGGGACTCAGGCCTGGAGTGGGAGTTGGGCACAGAATAGCGGGTGCACTCTGCACTCGCGCGCGGGGCGGACCCCGAGCTCTCTGCAGGCAGCTGCCATATTGCCTGCAGCTTCCCGCCCAGCTGGTGGTGGGGAAGCCAGAGGGTCACCCAGCGTGCCAGGTGCTCAGAACCATCCGGCGGCGGCGGCAGAACCAGGTACCCGAGACAGCCCGAGCTTAAGACCTTCGGGGACTCAGGCCTGGAGTGGGAATTGGGCACAGAATAGCGGCTGCACTCTGCACTCGCGCGGGGCGGACCCCGAGCTCCCTGCAGGCAGCTGCCATATTGCCTGCAGCTTCCCGCCCAGCTGGTGGTGGGGAAGCCGGAGGGTCACCCAGCGTGCCAGGTGCTCAGAACCATCCGGCGGCGGCAGCAGAACCAGGTACCCGAGACAGCCCAAGCTTAAGACCTTCGGGGACTCAGGCCTGGAGTGGGAGTTGGGCACAGAATAGCGGGTGCACTCTGCACTCGCAGGGCGGACCCCGAGCTCCCTGCAGGCAGCTGCCATATTGCCTGCAGCTTCCCGTCCAGCTGGTGGTGAGGAAGCCAGAGTCAGCCAGTGTGCCAGGTGCCCAGACCCAGCCGGAGGCCGAACCAGCCTCCCATCCAGCCAGTGGCAGGGAAGCTGGAAACTGGACCCAGCCAGCTTCCCAGCAGCTTGGGACCAGCAGGCGGAACCAGATAACTGAGATATCCCAACTTTAAGACCCCTGGGGAAACAGGATATCAGACAGCGAACCCTGAGCAGGAGCAGTGCAGAGCAGCCGCCCAACAGGCGGAACCAAATACCTGGGATATCCTGAGGTTAAGACCTCGGGGGACTCAGGCCACCTGTCAGCAATCTGTGAGCAAGACCCCCGCAGGACAGTGATTCAGGTATCCCAGTCACTGGGAAATAGCCTTACAACCCCACAGGAGGGTCAAGCACCAGCTAGTATCTACAGGACCAACTAACACCAGAGTTAACCAGATGGCAAAAGGCAAACATAAGATCGCTACTAACAAAAATCAAGGCAATATGGCGGCATCCGAACCCAGTTCCCCAACAGCAATAAATATTGGATACCCCGAAACACCAGAAAAACAAGACTCAGATCTAAAATCACTGGTCAGGATGCTGATAGAGGAACACTTAGATAAATCTCTTAAAGTAATACATGAGAAAATAGATCAAAAGCTAGAAGCCATTGCAAGACAAACACAATTAAATCCCAGATATCTCAACACACCAGAAAAACAAGACTCAGATCTAAAATCACTGGTAAAGATGCAGATTGAGGATCACTTAGATAAATTTCTTAAAGTAATAGAGGAGAAAATAGATCAAAAACTAGAAGCCCATACAAGGCAGACACAAAAATCACTTAAAGAAATCCAGGAGAATATAGAGCAAAAAGTGAATCCCAATAAGGGGGAGAAACAAAAATCACCCAAAGAAATACAAGAGAACATGGGTCAACGAGTAGAAGTCATAAAGGAGGAAACACAAAAATCCCTTAAAGAATTACAGGAAAACACAAACAAGCAACTGAAAGATCTGAGCAAAACTATACAAAATCTAAAAACAGAAGTAGAAACAACTAAGCAATCGCAAAGGGAGACAATGTTGGAGATAGAAAACCTTGGGAAGAAATCAGGAGTCATAGATGCAAATATCAACAATAGAATACAAGAGATAGAAGACAGAATCTCAGATGCTGAAGATACCATAGGAACCATGGATTCAACAATTAAAGAAAATGCAAAATGCAAAAAGCTGGTAACCCAAAACATTCAGGAAATCCAGGACACAATGAGAAGACCAAACCTAAGGATTATAGGGATAGATGAGAATGAAGATCTACAACTTAAAGGGCCAGCAAATATCTTCTACAAAATTATGGAAGAAAATTTCCCCAACCTAAAGAGAGAGATGCCCATGAATATACAAGAAGCCTATAGAACACCAAATAGACTGGACCAGAACAGAAATACTTCCCGTCACATAATAATCAAAACCCCAAATGTACTAAACAAAGAAAGAATATTAAAGGCAGTAAGAGAAAAAGGACAAGTAACATATAAAGGAAGACCTATCAGAATTACACCAGACTTCTCACCTGAGACCATGAAAGCTAGAAGATCCTGGGCAGACCTCATGCAGACCCTAAGAGAACACAAACTTCAGCCAAGACTACTATACCCAGCAAAACTCTCAATTGCCATAGATGGGGAAACCAAGATATTCCACTACAAAACCAAATTTGCAAGATACTTATCTACAAACCCAGCCCTACAAAGGATAATAGGGGAAAAATACCAACACAAGGGGGGAAACAACACCCCAGAAGAAACAAGATAGAAACCCCATCTCATCCAACCCAAAAGAAGAGAACCACTCAAATACAAATAATAATAACAATTCCCAAAATGTCAGGAAGTAATAATTACTATTCCTTAATATCTCTTAATATCAATGGACTCAATTCCCCAATCAAAAGACACAGACTAACAGACTGGATACGGAAACAGGACCCTACATTTTGCTGCATACAGGAAACACATCTCAGTGTCAAAGACAAACACCACCTTAGAGTAAAAGGCTGGAAGACAGTTCTACAAGCAAATGGTCCCAGGAAACAAGCTGGAGTAGCCATTCTAATATCAGATAAAATCGACTTTCAACCTAAAGTCATCAAAAGAGACACAGAAGGTCACTTCCTGCTTGTCAAAGGGAAAATCCACCAAGAAGAATTCTCAATACTGAACATCTATGCACCAAATGCAAGGGCACCCTCATTCGTAAAAGAAACTTTACTAAAGCTTAAAGCACACATCGCACCTAACACAATGATTGTAGGTGACTTCAACACTCCACTCTCCTCAATGGACCGATCAGGAAAGCAGAAACTAAACAGGGACACAGTGAAACTAATTGAAGCTTTGGACCAATTGGATTTAACAGATATATATATAGAACATTCCATCCTAAAACAAAAGAGTATACCTTTTTCTCAGCACCTCACGGTACCTTCTCAAAAATTGATCATATAATTGGTCACAAGACAGACCTCAACAAATACAAGAAGACCAAACTAATCCCATGTCTCCTATCGGATCACTATGGAGTAAAAGTGGTCTTCAATAGCAAGAAGAACTACAGAAAGCCCACATACACATGGAAACTGAACAATACTCTACTCAATGACACCCTGGTCAAGGAAGAAATAAAGAAAGAAATCAAAGACTTTTTAGACTTCAATGAAAATGAAGGTACGACCTACCCAAATCTCTGGGATACAATGAAAGCAGTGCTAAGAGGAAAACTCATAGCCCTGAGTGCCTCCAAAAAGAAACTGGAAAGAGCATACACTAGCAACTTAACAGCACACCTGAAGGCGCTGGAACAAAAAGAAGCTAACTCACCCAGGAGGAGTAGAAGAGAGGAAATCATCAAACTAAGGGCTGAAATCAATCAAGCAGAAACAAAGAGAACCATACAAAGAATCAACAAAACCAAGAGCTGGTTCTTCGAGAAAATCAACAAGATAGATAAACCCTTAGCTAGACTAACCAAAGGGCACAGAGATAGTATCCAAATTAACAAAATTAAAAATGAAAAGGGGGATATAACAACAGAAACAGAGGAAATTCAAAAGATCATCAGATCCTACTACAAAGGCCTATACTCAAAACAACTGGAGAATCTGGAGGAAATGGACAATTTCCTAGACAGATACCAAATACCAAAATTAAATCAGCATCAAGTAGACCAGCTAAACAGTCCCATAACCCTTAAAGAAATAGAAGGGGTTATAGAAAGCCTCCCAACCAAAAAAAGTACGGGACCAGATGGTTTTAGTGCAGAATTCTACCAGACCTTCAAAGAAGACTTAACACCAATACTCTTCAAACTATTCCACAAAATAGAGACAGAAGGGACACTGCCCAACTCGTTCTTCGAAACCACAATTACGCTGATACCTAAACCACAAAAAGATCCAACAAAGAAAGAGAACTACAGGCCAATTTCTCTTATGAATATAGATGCAAAAATACTAAATAAAATTCTTGCCAACCGAATCCAAGAGCATATCAAAACGATCATTCACCATGATCAAGTAGGCTTCATTCCAGGAATGCAGGGATGGTTCAATATACGGAAATCCATCAATGTAATCCACTACATAAACAAACTAAAAGAAAAAAAAACCACATGGTCATCTCATTAGATGCTGAAAAAGCATTTGACAAAATTCAGCATCCTTTCATGCTAAAAGTCTTGGAAAGAGCAGGAATTCAAGGCCCATACCTAAACATAGTAAAAGCAATCTACAGCAAACCAGTAGCCAACATCAAAATAAATGGAGAGAAACTTGAAGCAATTCCACTAAAATCAGGGACTAGACAAGGCTGTCCTCTCTCTCCATATCTTTTCAATATAGTACTTGAAGTTCTAGCGAGAGCAATCAGACAACATAAGGAAGTCAAAGGGATACAAATTGGAAAGGAAGAAGTCAAAGTATCATTATTTGCAGATGATATGATAGTCTACTTAAGCGATCTAAAAAACTCCACCAGAGAACTTCTACAGCTGATAAACAACTTCAGCAACGTGGCTGGTTATAAAATTAACTCAAGCAAATCAGTAGCCTTCTTGTACTCAAAGGACAAGCAGGCTGAGAAAGAAGTTAGGGAAATAACACCCTTCACAATAGCCACAAACAACATAAAGTACCTTGGCGTAACTCTAACCAAACAAGTGAAAGATCTGTATGACAGGAACTTCAAGTCCCTGAAGAAAGAAATCGAAGAAGACCTCAGGAGATGGAAAAATATTTCTTGCTCCTGGATTGGCAGGATCAATATAGTAAAAATGGCCATCTTGCCAAAAGCAATCTACAGATTCAATGCAATCCCCATCAAAATCCCAAATCAATTCTTCATAGATCTAGAAAGAGCAATTCTCAAATTCATCTGGAGCAACAAAAAACCCAGGATAGCTAAAACTATTCTCAACAATAAAAGGACTTCTGGGGGAATCAATATCCCTGACCTCAAGCAGTACTACAGAGCAATTGTGTTAAAAACTGCATGGTATTGGTACAGCAACAGGCAGGTAGATCAATGGAATAGGATTGAAGACCCAGAAATTAACCCACAGACTTATGGTCACTTGATCTTTGATAAAGGAGCCACAACCATCCGGTGGAAAAAAGATAGCCTTTTCAACAAATGGTGCTGGTTCAACTGGAGTTCAACATGCAGAAGAATGCGAATTGACCCACTCTTATCTCCTTGTACTAAGATCAACTCCAAGTGGATCAAGGACTTCCACATAAAACCAGACACACTGAAACTATTAGAAAAGAAACTTGGGAAGACCCTGGAGGACATGGGCACAGGGGTAAAGTTCCTGAACAGAACACCAATAGCTTATGCTCTAAGATCAAGAATTGACAAATGGGACCTCATAAAATTACAAAGTTTCTGTAAGGCAAAGGACACTGTCAGAAAGACAAAACGGCAACCAACAACGTGGGAAATGATCTTCACCAACCCCACATCCGACAGAGGGCTAATATCCAATATATACAAAGAACTCAAGAAGTTAGACCCCAAAGAACCAAATAACCCTATCAAAAAATGGGGTACAGAGCTAAACAAAGAATTTTCACCAGAAGAAATTCGGATGGCCGAGAAACACCTTAAGAGATGTTCAACATCATTAGTCATCAGGGAAATGCAAATCAAAACAACCCTGAGATTCCACCTCACTCCAGTCAGAATGGCTAAGATTAAAAACTCGAGAGACAACAAGTGCTGGCGAGGATGTGGAGAAAGAGGAACACTCCTCCACTGTTGGTGGGATTGCAAAATGGTAAAACCACTCTGGAAATCAGTGTGGCGGTTCCTCAGAAAATTGGGCATGCCACTCCCAGAGGACCCTGGCATACCACTCCTGGGCATATACCCAGAGGATTCCCCTGCATACAACAAAGACACATGCTCCACTATGTTTATAGCAGCCTTGTTTATAATAGCCAGAAATTGGAAGGAGCCCAGATATCCCTCAAAGGAGGAATGGATACAGAAAATGTGGTATATTTATACAATGGAGTACTACTCAGCAATTAAAAATAATGAATTCATGCAATTTGTAGGTAAATGGTTAGATCTGGAAACTATCATCCTAAGTGAGCTAACCCAATCACAAAAGAATACACACGAAATGCAATCACTGATAAGTGGATATTAATGAGCCCAGAAGCCCTAAATACTCAAGGCACAATTAGCAAGTCAAATGACTCTCAAGAAGAAAAAAAGGAGAGGACCCTGGGCCTGTAAAGATTGGATCCAGTATTGTAGACCCAGAACAGAGAAATCATGGGGGGGGGGAAAGAGTGGGGAATAGCATGGGGGGGAGAGGAATTATGGGACATATGGTGGGGGGTACCTGGGAAAGGGGAAAGCCTTTGGAATGTAAACAAAGAATATAGAAAATAAAAAAAAAATGATAAAAAAAAAGAAAAGAAAAAAAAAAGAAAGAAGCTGTAGGTAGACATTATTTGCAGGAGGAAAATAAAAAAAAGAAGCCTTATTTAAATTTGCTGATATAGATGATAAAACCAAGAGATTGTATATGTCAACAGGAAAAAGACACCTAACAGTTGACTCCTAAAAGGACTCAGTACTGACCTTACAGCATCAAAAAGCAGGCATAAAGCTAGAAAATTAAGACTATAAGTGGATAAATCAAAGAGTATAGTCAAGTGCCTACAGGAAATGTTAACATTTGTTAAGTTTTCTAAAATGAAACAATGAAAATGTATTTATTTAATATGCATTGTAAGGGCTCAGTCAGATAGAAATTTTGTTTTTTAAAGGGCAAATCGAAAGAGCACAACAGGACATGATACACAGTACTATACAGACATCAAAGGAAGAAAAGATCATCTAAGGAAAATAAAAATAAAAAGACTGTACATAAGAGAGGATGGACAACTAGTACCTGAGATCTTCCAGTGAGATCAATTTTGTGTAGGTTTCTTGTAAATAGTTTTAAAAGTGATTTTTTTTTGTCTAGAGCTCAATAGCACAGCACTACATTTGTTCAAAGAACTACTGATGTTGGGTTCTCTGATCAGGCTCTAGATAGAGAGCATGTTGGTTCAGGTATCATATGGGGCAGACCACTTATCCCTGGTAACCTCCTGTCAGATCTTACTCTGTCTGCATTACAGTGGTATCAGATCTGAGGGACTTCACTGCAGGTGTATTAAAGGGTTGCCACTGGGGAACTCTAGAGAATTCAATGGCTCAGGTCTTCATACACTGACAGATGCCCCATGGATGGTTCCCATCTATTTGGAATGGTTAACTGATCAAGGAAGACAGAAATTCCTTTGGCACCAGACATGGCTAAGAGTCATTAGCTCTGGCTGTAGCATCTTGCAAAATATGCATTGGGCCACTCCCCAGTGGGTTTAACTGCTCTGTGGACAGTGGTGGTATATTGGTTTCAGTTTGAGAAAGCCATCCTGGTGGTGCTAGTGGATAAACCGGAACATAAGGAAAACCTCTGCAACTCAATTTAATACTTCTCTGGAATTCTTTTCAAGAACTTGAAATTAAACCTTGGCTAGAACAATGGGCCTTCAGCACATGAGGAGTGGCAAATAAAAATCAGACATTTAGACAGAAAGAGTAACATGGATGATTGCAGAATCATGTAGAGGTGCAGACTTCGGAAAGGGAGCAGGACTTTGTGAAGGTTTTGTTAACCTGTGCTTGTGATTTGAACTTGATTCTGTAGGCAATATAGATCTAGAAAACTTTGTGAAGGGACATTAGACAATATCATGTTCAAGTGTTCAAAAGTGGGGGAAAGCCTAGAATTCATTGGTACAGGAGACAACTTCCTGAACAGAGCATGATTGGCTCAGTTTCTAAAATCAACAATTGATAAATGAGACCTCACAAAACTGAAAATCTTCTATAAGACAAAGGACACTGTCATTAGGAGCTGTCTACAGATTAGCAAAGCATCTTTGCCAACCCTATATTCAACAGATGGCTAATATCCAAAATTTATAAACAGCTCAAGCAGTTAGACACCAACAACCCACATAATCTAATTATAAAGTTAGACATACAGCTAAAGAAAACAATCTTGAATGGCAGAGAAACACTTGACATGGCCAAGGTTCTTAGTCATCAGGGAAATGAAAATGAAAACTACTCTGAGATTCCATCTGACAGCCATCAGAATGTATGAGAACAAAAACTCAAGTGACAGCACATGGTGGTGAGGATGTGGAGTAAGGAGAACACTCCTTCCTTCATTGCTGGTAATAGTAAATGAATAACTTGTACAGTCACGTTGGAAATCAATTTGACATTTTCTCATAAAACTAGGAATAGTTCTACCTCAAGACCCAACTATTCCTCTCCTGGGCATATACACAACAGGTGCCAAACTATGCCAACTATGTTCATAGCAGCTTTGTTTGTAAGAGCCAGAAAATGGAAATAACTTAGATATACCTCAACTGAAAATGGATAGAGAAAATACCATATATCTATACAACGGAATACTATTCTGCTATTAAAAGTAAAGACATCATGAATTTTGCAGGCAAATAGATAGAACTTGAGAATATCACACTGAGTGAGGTAACCCATGTCCAAAAGTCATTCCATTCATGGGATATACTCACATATAAGTGGATATTAGCCATAACATATAGAATACCCATTCTATATTCCACAGACCCAAAAAAGCTAAGCCAAGCACCAATCCCTGATGCTATTAATGATACTCTTCTATACTTACAGACAAGAGCCTAGATGGCTGTCTTCTGAGAGGCTCTATCCAGCAGCTGACTCAGATGTAGACATGGATCATAGATGATTCTTGTGAAAGTCTTGGGGAAAGGATTGAGGGCTCAAAAGGTATAGGAACTCTACAGGATAACCAACAGTCAACTAACCTGTAGCCTTGAGGCTCTCAGAGACTAAACTACCACTGAAAGGCCATATACAGGCTACAGCTAGGACCCTGGCACATAGGTGGCAGATATACAGCTCTGTCTTTGTGTGGCTCCCAAAAAACTAGACCAGAACCTAACCCTAAAGCTATTGCCTGTCTGTGGAATATGTTCCCCTAACTGGGCTGCTTGTCTGGCCTTAGTGGGAGAGGATGCACCTAGCTCTGCAGAGACTTGCTGTGCCAGAGTGGGAGGAAACCCTGAGTGGGTGATCCCTCCATTCTCTCAGAGACTGTGGGAAGGAGACAGAGATAAGGATGTAAAGTGAATAAAAAGTGAATAAGTAAAAGAAAATGGACCCATCTTTATGGAAAAAATACAATGCAAAACAAAACACAATGATCTATGAAATCATTTGCTAGAATGAATGACCAAGAGGAGAAATGAAATAACTGCTGGTGAGAATGTGTTAGAAAGGACACTTACACACTGTACATGTAAATAATCTGTGAGGTAGAATCAGTCTGTAATTTCATTAGCAGATAAATGCCTAACAAAAGTATAGTATACATTCATAATTGAATTATATTTAGCCTTAATAAAGAAGCAAATCCCATCATTCATATATGAGATAAATTTGGAAGATGTATGTTAATTTAAATAAGCCACACATAGAAAGCACAAATAGGAAATGGTCTTATTGTGGGACAAATTGACTTCATAAAGTAGTTATCAGATATGATAAATAAATGATAATTGTCAGAGGTTTGGGCACAGGGAATTGAGAGATACTGGCAAAAATATGTTTTGGTATGAGAATAACTTTAAAAATATCTGTTGTACAATAGGATTGTTAGAGCTAGGCATAGCTAAAATCACTAAAATAAATATTTCTTAATTTTAAAATTGCAGTCAAGAATGTAGTTTACAGGGAATATCAGGAATTTTACTTTGAACATATTTGGTTATTTATGTATATTTGTTATTCCAGTTATTCAAGTTTATATACTGACTAGACAGTTGGAAGGAAGAGAGTAGAATTAAAAAGAGAGGTTTTGACAAATTTTGGGATTAAAAGTTGAAAAAAAAAGGTTTTTAAATCTGCAGAGATAAATGATAAAACCAACATTTTTAGAGACATAGAGACCACAGAGACATAGAAAGACACCACAAACTTAACTATTGAGGAAAGTACTGACTGTCTAGCATAGAAAGAAGTCATACTTTGAGCTTTGGGGTTAATATCCACTTATCATTGAGTGCATACCTTGTGCAATTTTTTTGTAATTGGGTTAGTACAGAATGACACTTTCTAGTTCCATCCATTTGCCTAAGAATTTCATGAATTAATTGTTTTTAATAGCTAAATAGTACTCCATTGTGTATATATACCACAATTTCTGTATCCATTCCTCTGTTGAGGGACATCTGGGTTCTTTCCAGCTTCTGGCTATTCTAAAAAAAAGGCTGCTATGAACATAGTGGAGCATGTGTCCTTATTACCTGTTGGCGCATCTTCTGGGTATATGCCCAGGAGTGGTATGTCTGGATCCTAAGGTAGTAATATGTCTAATTTTCTGAGGAACTGCCAAACTGATTTCCAGATTTGTTTTGCCGGCTTGCAATCCCACCAGCAATGGAGAAGTGTTCCTCTTTCTCCACATTCTCTCCAGCATTGCTCTTCCCTGAGTTTTTCATCTTAGCCATTCTGACTGGTGTGAGGTAGAATCTCAGGGTTGTTTTGATTTGCATTTCCCTGATAACCAAGGATGTTGAACATTTCTTTAGGTTCTTCAGAGCCATTCAAGTTTCCTCAGTTGAGAATTCCCTGTTTAGTTCTGTACCCCATTTTTTAATAGGGTTATCTGAGTCTCTGGGTTCTAACTTCTTGAGTTCTTTGTATACATTGGATATTAGAAGTTTATTGGATGTAGGATTAGTAAAGATCTTTTCCCAATTTGTTGGTTGCCGTTTTGTCCTATTGACAGTGTCCTTTGCCTTACAGAAGCTTTGCAGTTTTATAAGGTCCCATTTGTCAATTCTTGTTCTTAGAGCATAAATCATTGGTGTTCTTTTCAGGAAAAGTTCCCCTCTGTTCATGTGTTCAGGGTTCTTCCCTATCTTCTCCTCTATATGCTTCAGTATATCTGATTTTATGTGTAGGTCTTTGATCCTCTTGGACTTGAGCTTGGTACAAGGAGATTAGAATGGATCGATTTGCATTTTTCTGCATGCTGACCTCCAGTTGATCCTGCACCATTTGTTAAAAATGCTGTCTTTTTTCCCACTGGACATTTTTAGTTTCTTTGTCAAATATCAAGTGACTGTAGGTATATGGGATCATTTCTGGGACTTCAATTCTATTCCATTGATCTTTCTGCCTGTCTCCATTCTAATACCAAACATTTTTTATCACTATTACTCTGTAGTAGAGCTTGAGGTTAGGGATGGTGATTCCCGCAGGAGATCTTTTGTTAAGTTACAATTCACAGACCACAGGAACCTCAAGAAAGAAGGAAGACTGAAGTGGGGTTGCTTTGGTTCCTCTGAAAAAGAGAACAAAATACTCACAGGAGCAATTATGGAGAAAAAGTGTTGAGCAGAGACGGATAGAAAGACCACCCAGAGACTGCCCTGCCTGGGGATTCATCCTATAAACAGTCACCAAACCCGAACACTATTATGGACTTTAAGAAGTGCATACCGAAAGGAGCCTGTTATGGTTGTCTCAAGAGGGTCCCTGCTAGTGCATTACAGATAGAAACAGAGGCAGATGCTAGCAGCCAACCATTGGACTGAGTGTGGGGTCCCCAATGGAGGAGTTGGAGGGCAGACTGAAGGAGCTGAAGGGGTTTGTTGACCACTCAGATGCCCCAGGACTCCCAGGGACTAAGCCAAGGGGTATACATGGTTCCAGCCAAAAGTGTGGCAGAGGAATGCCTTGTTGGGCATTAGTGGGAGGAGAGGTCCTTGGTCCTGTGAAAACTCAATAGATGCCCCAACATAGGGAAATAGAAGGGAATTAGCTGGGAATGGGTCAGGTGGAGGGGTATATACTTGGAGGTAGGAAGTGGGAGGAGGGGTTGGGGTTTTTCAGGGAGGGGGGAAACTGGGAAAGGTTTTAGCATTTGAAATGTATATGAAGAATATAGTCAATAATTTTTTTAAAACAAAGAAGGCATATAACAGAAAATTTGAAATGTAAACATAGAATATAGAAAATAAAAATTTAAAAAAAAAGAAGAAACATTAATGAAAACTAGCATTTAAACAAATTCATGAGCCAGGAATTGGGCAAGCTTTTTATATGAATAATCTGATTTTCATATTATTAAAAATTATTTCTTTATTTTTTTAAAAAAAAAGAATGATAATCAACAATATATGGTAAATCCAAGCAATGTGTCCAGTAATATTAAATTATAACATGGACACTGTGTTCAATAAATTAAAGATAATTGGAAACTTAAAGAGCTCAGATTCACAACAGGTTTTATGGGAAAGCTAGTGGCCAGTTGTCCATCTGATCTTCAAGCTTCACCACAAGTAATTCAACCTGCCAGGTTATCCAGTCATTATCTGTATAGCTTTGAATGCACTATTGGATTATGTGTGTTAATAATTTATTGATGATATCTACATCAATTTGATGTAAATCACATTAGTGATTTCAGGTTACAATATAAATTACTCATGTAATTTATGTTGTAATATTCTCCAGATCCAATGGAATCCCATCAAAATTCCAACTCAATTCTTCATAGGGTTAGAAAGAGAAATTCTCAGATTCATTTGGAATAACAAAAAACCCAGGATAGTGAAAACTATTCTCAATAATAAAAGAACTTATAAAGAAATAACCTTCCCTAACCTCAAGCTGTATAACAGAGCAATTGTGAAAAAAAAGGATGGTATTGGTACAGAGAAAAGCAGGTAAATCAACGAAATAGAATTGAAGACCCAGAAATGTACCCAAACACTTTTAGTCACTTGATCTTTGATAAAGGAGATAAAACCCTCAAGTGGAAAAAAACAAAAGCAGCCTCTTCAACATATGGTGCTGGTTGAACTGGTGATCAGCATGTAGAAGGATGTAAATCAATCCATTCTTCTCTCCCTGTACAAAGCTCAAGTCCAAGTAGATCAGGGACCTCCACATAAAACCAGATACACTGAAACTTATAGAAAAGAAAGTGGAAAAGAACCTCAAACACATGGGCACAGGGTAAAAGTTCCCAAAGAGAACACCAATGGCTTATGCTCTAAGATCAAAAATCAACAAATGGTGCTTCATTAAATTGCAAAGCATCTGTAAGGCAAGTGACAGTGTCAATAGGACAAAGTGGCAACCAACAGATTGGGAAAAGATCTTTACCAATCCTACATCCAACAGAGGACTAATATCCAATATATACACAAAACTCAAGAAGTTAGACTTCAGAATATCAAATAACCCTATTAAAATGGGGTACAGCGTTAAACAATGAATTTTCACCTGAGGAATATCGAATGGCTGAGAAGCACCTAAAGAAATGTTCAATATCCTTAGCCATCTGGGAAATGCTAATCAAAACAACCCTGAGATTCCACCTCATACCAGTGAGAATGACTAAGATTAAAAACTCAGGTGATGGCAGATGCTGGTGAGGATGAGGAGAAGAGGAATACTACTCCATTGTTGATCAGATTGCAAGCTTGTGCAATGATTGTGGAAACTGGTCTGGCAGTTCCTCAGAAAATTGGACATAATATTACCTGAGGACCCAGCTATACCACACCTAGGCATATACCCAAAAGATTCTCCAACATATAATATGGACACATGCTCCACCATGTTCATAACAGTCTTATTTATAATAGCCAGAGGCTGGAAAGAACCCAGATGTCCTTCAATAGAGGAATGGATACAGAAGATGTGGTACATTTATACAACAGAGTACTATTCAGCTACTCAAAACAATGAATTCATGAAATTCTTAGGCAAATGGATGGAACTAGAAAATATCATTCTGAGTGAGGTAACCCAATCACAAAAGAACACACATGGTATGCACTCACTGATAAGTGGATATTAGCCAAGAAGCTCTGAAAACCCAAGATACAATTTACAGACCACATGAAGTTCAAGAAGAAAGACCAAAGTGTGGGTGATTCGGTCCTTCTTAGAAAGGGTAACAAAATACTCATGGGAGCAAATACAGAGAAAAATATAGTGCAGAGACAGAAAGAAAGGCCATCTAGAGAGTGTTCTACTTTGGGATCCATCTCATGCACAGTCACCAAACACAGACACTATTGTGGATGACAAGAAGTGCATGCTAACAGGAGCCTGATTAAGCTGTCTCATGAGAGACTCTGCCAGAGCCTGACAAATACAGAGGCAGATATTGGCAACCAACCATTGAACTGAGCACAGAGTCTCCAATGGGGTCCCCAATGGATGGGTTATAAAAAGGACTGAATGAGTTTGCAACCCCATAAAAAAGAACAATAATATCAACTAACCATATGCCTCACCAGAGCTCCCAGGGACTAAACCACCAACCAAGGAATACACATGGAGGTACTCTTTGTTCCAATCACATTTGTAGCAGAGGATGGCCTTGTGAGGCATCAATGGGAGGAGAGGCCATTGGTCCTATATAGACTTGATACCAAAACTGTAGGTGAATTTGAGGGCAGGGAGGTGGGAATGGGTGGGTGGGGGTGGGTGATCACCCTCATAGAAGCAGGGAAATGGGGGATTGGATAGAGTGTTTCAGGGAATTGGTAAAGGGTACATTTAAAATGTAAATAAAGAAAATATCCAATAAAGATTATTTTTCTAATGACTCAAATCTTACTTTTCTCTGATTTATTTCATTTTTTAGTTTTCTATATTTTAATCATTTCTCATCCTACATTTATGAATTGCTATTAGGAGCTAACTTTGGGCTTGATTTGTTCTTTTTCTAGGCCTTGTGCATAGTCATAGCCAGTGGCCATAAATGATGCTAACACCAATATTTCCTGTCAGTGCTATTTGCAGCCTCACTTGTGCTCTTCGGTGCTGTGATCTCATTTATTTTTCTCAGTTTTTTTTCATTTTTTATTTTACATTTGGCTCAATAGTTATCTCAACATATTTAATTTTATAGGTGTTAATTTAATGTTTTTATAAACTTTGTGATTTAACTCATATTGTGATACTGCTGTTGCCTTCCTCTGTAATGAAAAGATACCTGGAATCTGTTCACACTGTTTTTGAATTGCCAAGATTATTTTTAAAAGGTGTTTTCTTAAGTGACCTGTCTTGGAGAATTATCTGTGCTTTTGGAAGGAAGGTACATGTAGTTGCTGGAACTTATAAACATTAGTGACATAGATGGATACATGTCTGCTGTATTATTCATTGTTTTCTACTTGGTATTTTTGTTATTGTCGTCTTATCTTACAACTTTACTTTCTCATTTTTACCTTATTTGCAAGTGAAACATTTTGGTTTCTCTCCATTTCATATATTTTAGGGTTTTCTTTTGTCCCTCCATGATACCTGTAAAAACTAACATAAAATTTAAAAAGATTGCTCTATGTTTATAACAAATTAAACAAAGTTTTATAGTTTCAAGTATCAATTCTATGTTACTACTAAAATTTGCTTCTTTACATTATATATCTATTAACAACTTTTACCTTTTCACTTACTATGTATACATTTTATTTAAAATATTATGCTATAATATGCAGTAATTGCAGTGCTAAAATGCCTGCGTTACATTTTTATATCTATTCCATCAAAAATTCATGATATTTGAATTTTCTATATGTTCATGTAGCATTGCTTTCCTTCAACTTCAACACATTTTTATATTTATTTTGATGATTACACTGCTTATTATTTCTCAACACCATCCATTCATTTCCTAACACAATCTGTATCTCCAATTCACTTTAAGGACTTGCTTATTCCAAAATGTGAATTTGCATTAGATTGGTTTCCTTTCATTATGTTATATGAATCCTTCAAATCTTTCAGGGTCCTCAGTTCCCCATTTTGAAACATGATGATGGTATTATGCTGATTAATTTCAACGTGACAAGTCCCCTTTCTCCTTTTAAATTTCCCACTGTGTTTATTAAGTGCAATATGTCGTAATGCATGGGTCTTTGAGTTCAATTAGTATTTCTCTGGTTTTTCTGATTTGTATATTCATGGATTTCTCCTTTTGTACTGGTATTTTCAGAAAGTATCCTGTTAAATATGACATTAGCATTTTCCCTCTCTCTTGACACAATTCTGTAACATATTTTCTGGTATAATATATGCTCTGTTGCTCTTAATCTGCTATTTCAAATGACCAGCCTTTAGTCTATTCATACTCTCATAGGCTTTGTAATTCACTGTTGGAATATTCTACTGAAGCAGTTACTTTTGCCATTGTATTATTTAGCTCAGTAGTTCTGCATCATTTCTATTCATATATTGTTTAATACATTCTTAAATTTGTTGATAAAATATACTTATGATTTACTTTAGGTTTTTATGCCCTGCTTTTTTAGCTTGTATTATTTGAAGTTGTTTATAAGAAAGTAATAAGTCTCTATTTCTTTTAAACATTTTTCTTTTTGAAACCTTCCTTCAATATATTGCTTTATTTTTACATCTGTATATTTGACTGTATACTGTATCCTTGCCATGCCAGAGTTTAGAGGAGGGTGTCAGATCCCCTTGAACTGGAGTTACAGATGATTTTAAATACTGCAGGCACTGAAAATTGAACCCAAGTCTTCAAAATGAGCAGCTGCTGCCCTTAACCACTGAGCCATCTCTTTAGCACCAGTATATATTACATTTTGAACATATTCACTGTCATCTTTCAACTCCTCCTAGATTCATCCTCCCTTCCTTACTCAACCGTATCTGTGCCCTTTTTTTAAAACTCCATCAATTTTAACTTGTATTGCCCATCTATACTTTAGTGATAGTGATCTTCCTCTGGAGTGTAGTCTATTACTATGGGTTAGACCCTTAACTACACTCTCTCTTCTTCTCCCAGTATTCAGTTGCCAATAGCTCCTGAGCTAAAGATGGCAGTTTGTACCAACATCTTTACTCCACGATGAAACTTTCTGATTTGAGCTTGCACAGGTCTTGTGTGTGTTGTTTTAGCTACTGTGAATTCATATATGCAAAACCCTGCTGTATCTGAAAAGATTTGTTTCTGTGTAGTTATGAATGTACCATCTATATTTTTCATAATCTTTCTGATTCCTCTTCCAGAAGAATCTCTTAGTCTTGGGTGGAAGCACATGCTATTTGAAGTGGAACTTTAAGGGTTCTTTAATAAGTCAGTTGGATAGTATTTTGCTGGGGAAAACATGTGAAGGAAAGGTTTATTTAAGTCGAGACAGATGTGAAAGACTAAGGCAGAGTCCTATACTTGATCTTAGCCAAAAGGCCGAGAAGCGATTAAGGCAGACTCCTAAAGAAATGTTTCACTGAAGCAGACACAGAGGAAAGGAAGTTCCAGTAAAGCAAGCACATGAAAGGACACATGATGGAGGATTCTTTACTAAAAACACACATGTATTGATACACTTTACATTGAATAGTTGATCTTCATTGGTCAGGACTCCATAGAGAGAAACACACCAAAAAACTTATGGTGGTATACTATAGTTTCTTGCTGCTTTCAAAGACTCAGGTTGATTGGTTGCACATTCTGAGGCAAGATTTGTGCTGACACAAGGACCAAGAAAGACAAGCAATGTTTGGAGGCAAGGCACATGAAGGACAAGAGATGTTTGGAGGGTATAAATAGGACTCCATAGAATTATGTGGAGAGAGCTTGGCTTGCTGGTTCAGGTAGCTGTGCAATAGTTGTGGCTTTCATATCTTTGCTGATCTTCACTTCACTGAGAGAGGCACAGCTGAGAATTTCTTCTGGTGTTTCTATTGATTCTTCCTGCTGACTCAAGCCATGGCTGAGGGCTGGCTGTCTCTGCTAGGTTGAATTACGCATGTTGCTAAACCCAACTCTGATAACTCAACTGCTGATATATCAGTGAAGTGTTTGTAAGTGGTTTGAGCTGCCACTGCCTGCTAACTGCTGATTTCCAGACAACATAGACAGGGGTTGCACCAAAGAATCTTTCAAAACAGGTCTAATTCCTCCCATATCCTTTCTTTACTACTATGTCTGGTGGGTTGCAGGCTACAAGGGAGGTTAAAGCATTTAAGATCCATCATTAAGTTGAGGTCCTTGATCCAGTTAGACTTTAGCTTTGCACAAGGAGATAAGAATGGGTTGATCTGCACTTTTCTACACGTTGACCACCAGTTGAACAAGGACCATTTGTTTAAAATGCTGTCTTTTTTCCACTGGTTTTAGCACCTTTGTCAAATATCAAGTGACCATAGTTATGTGGGTTCATTTCCAAGTCTCCAATTCTATTCAATTGATCTTCCTGCCTGTTGCTGTATCAATACCATATAGTTTTTATGAGTATTGCTTTGTAATATAGCTTGAGGTCAGGGATACTAATTCTGCCAAAAGTTCTTTTTTGTTGAGAATATTTTTCATTATCCTGGGTTTTTTGTTATTCCAGATGAATTTGCAAATTGTTCTTTCTAGCTCTATAAAGAATTGAGTTGGAATTTTGATGGGGGTTGCTTTGAATCTGAGGATTGCTTTGAGTAAAATGTCCATTTTTACTTTATTAATCCTGACAATCCATGAGCATGGGAGATCTTTCCATCTTCTGAGATTTTCTTTGATTTCTTTCTTCAGAGACTTGAAGTTCTTGTCATATAGATCTTTCACTTGCTTGATTAGAGTCACACCAAGGTATGTAATATTATTTTGTGACCATTGTGAAGGGTTTGGTTTCCCTAATTTATTTCTCATCCTGCTGATCCTTTGAGTAGAGGAAGTCCTCTAATTTGTTTGAGTCAACTTTATATTCAGCCACGTTGCTGAGGTTTATCAACTTTAGGAGTTCTCCGGTGAAATTTTTGTGCTCACTTAAGTATACTATCATAACATCTACAAAGAGTGATATTTTAACTTCTTCCTTTCCAGTTTGTGTCCCTTTGTCTTCCTTTTGTTTTTTAATTGTTCTATCTAAAACTTCAAGTACTATATTTGATAAGGAGAGTGTATGCAGTCTTGTCTAATCCCTGACTTTAGTAAGACTGCTTCAAATTTCTCTCCATTTAGTTTTATGTTGGCAACTGGTTTGCTGTATATTGCTTTTACTATGTTTAGGTATGGGCCTTGAATTCCTGATCTTTCCAAGACTTTTAAAGTGAAGGGATACTGAATTTTTTCAAATGCTGTTTCAGCATCTAATGAAATGATCTGATGTTTTTTTTTCATTGAGTTTGTTTATGTAGTGGATACACTGAAACTTATAGAGGAGAAAGTGGAAAAGAACCTTAAACACATGGTCACAGGGTAAATTTTCCTTAATAGAACACCAATGGCTTGTGCTCTAAGATCAAGAATCAACAATTGGCTCCTTCCAATTTCTGGTTACTGTAAACAAGGCTGCTATAAACAGTGGAGCATGTGTCTTTATTGTATGCAGAGGAATCCTCTGGGTATATGCCCAGGAGTGGTATGCCAGTGTCCTCTGAAAGTGACATGCCCAATTTTCTGAGGAACCGCCACACTGATCTCCAGAGCGGTTTTACTATTTTGCAATCCCATAAACAGTGGAGGAGTGTTCCTCTTTCTCCACATCCTCGCCAGCACCTGTTGTCTCTTGAGTTTTTAATCTTAGCCATTCTGACTGGTGTGAGGTGGAATCTCAGGGTTGTTTTGATTTGCATTTTTATCCCTCAAAAGAGGAATGGATACAGAAAATGTGGTATATTTATACAATGGAGTACTAATCAGCAATTAAAAATAATGAACTCATGCAATTTGTAGGTAAATGGTTAGATCTGGAAAATATCATCCTCAGTGAGCTAACCCAATCACAAAAGAATACACATGAAATGCAAATGAGCCCAGAAGCCCTAAATACTCAAGACACAATTAGCAAGTCAAATGACTCCCAAGAAGAAGAATGGAGAGGACCCTGGGCCTGTAAAGATTGGATCCAGTATTGTAGACCCAGAACAGAGAAGTCATGGTGGGGGGGAATGAGTGGGGAATAGCGGGGGGGGGGGAGAGGAATTATGAGACATATGGTGGGGGGTAATTGGGAAAGAGGAAAGCCTTTGGAATGTAAACATAGAATATAGAAAATAAAAAAAAAGAATTAACAATTGGGTCTCATTAAACTGCAAAGCTTATATAAGGCAAAGGACACTGTCAATAGGACAAAACAGTAACCAACAGATTGGGAAAATATCTTTACCAATCCTACATCCAATAAAGGACTAATATCAAATATATACAAAAAAAAAACTCAAGAAGTTAGACTCCACAGAATTAAATAACCCATTTAAAATGGGATACAGAGCTAAACAAAGAAATTTCAACTGAGGAATATTGAATGTCTGAGAAGCACCTAAAGAAATGTTCAACATGGAAATCAAAACAACCCTGAGATTTTACCTCACATTAGTCAGAATGGCTAAAATCAAAACTTAGGTGACAACAGATGTTGATGAAGATGGGGAGAAAGATGAGCACTCCCCCATTGCTGGTGGCATTCAAAGTTGGAACAACCACTCTGGAAATCAGTTTGGTGGTTCCTCAGAAAATTGGACAAAATATTACCTGAGTACCCACCTATACCACTCCTGGGCATATATCTAGAAGATGCTCCAACAGGTAATAAGGACACATGCTCCACTATGTTCATAGCAGCTGTTATGGTTTGTATATGCTTTTCCCAGGGAGTGGCACTATTAGGAGGTGTGGCCTTGTTGGAGTAGGTGTGTCACTGTGGGTGTGGGCTTAAGATCTTCGCCCTAGCTGCCTGGAAGTCAGTCTTCCACTAGCAGACTTCAGATGAAGATGTAGAACTCTCAGCTCCTCCTGCACCATGCCTGCCTGGATACTGCCATGTTTCTACTTTGATGATAATGGACTGAAACTCTGAGCCTGTAAGCCAACCCCAATTAAATATTGTCTTTTATAAAACTTGCATTGGTCATGGTGTCTGTTCACAGCAGTAAAACCCTAACTAAGACAGAAGTTGGTACCAGGAGTGGGGTTCAAACCCACGCAGACATACGTCCATTGGATATATTCTATATTTACATTTCATTTCCCTTTTTTATGTTCCCCATCCCCGAAAGGCCCCACATGCCCTTTTCCCTCTCCCTGTTCCTTGATTTCCATAGGTATGCTGTGGTACTTCCCCCTCTCCAGTTTAAAAAAGATAAAGTAAAAACAAAACAAAAGAAACCTAAGGAGCAGTGAAATAGTAACATTGGTAGCCCAGGCTCATGGCCCAAGTTTGAGTCACATGATGACAAATGGAATGTTTGTTGTACCGTAGTCATCTTGCAACAGAGTGGCCAAGCCAGAAGACTCCTGAGAAGATCAGATCTGAAACCTGTGAACTGCTGAGCCGGGGTTAGGGACTTGCAATCTCCCGAAATTGTCACAGTGAAGAGGAGAGCTGCTAAGCCCAGGGAGGGACCCAGCAGTGATGGTGGAGGCTAAAATTGGCCATGGGGCCAACAGCAGTGGCAGAGGTCCCATTATCAACTCGACTGGATTACAAGCCAAAAAGGTCTTGTCCATGACTGTTCTGTCACTGTGACCAAATGCCTGACACAAACGACTTAATGGAATGATATTTTGTTTTGCTTTGTCTTGTTTTTTTAGTGGGGTTCACGGTGTCTCGGTCCACCACAGTGGGAATGCCAGCAATGGTGTTACAGAGGAGCTAATGGTGGCAGAAGGGTGGGAAGGAGATGCTTTACACAGTAGCCAAAAGTAAGCAGAGGGCGCTAAATCAGCAGCAAGAACATCTATTAACATAACTTTCAAAATGTCCTGCATTCACTGCCTGGGCCTCCACAGCCTTCAAGACCACACCCATTGAAGGGAACCAATGCCCTCTTCTGGCCTCTATGGGTACTACACTTATAAGGTGCACACTCGTAATATACACAGGCAAACACTCCTATGTGCAAAATAAAAAAATAAATAAATGAAATCTAGAAGAAGAAGAAGAAGAAGGAGGAGGAGGAGGAGGAGGAGGAGGAGGAGGAGGAGGAGAAGAAGAAGAAGAAAAAGAAGAAGAAGAAGAAGAAGAAGAAGAAGAAGAAGAAGAAGAAGAAGAAGAAGTAGAATATCATGCACCAGTGCAATAAGCCTCAGTTTTCTCCACTCATCTTCATCAAAGGAAAACCCAATTATGGTCTCCACTGAGGGAAGTCCAGTTGACATTGGGCTCTGACGTTGCCCTCCTAACACTGTTATTCCTTTCTTAGCCTGATGGTTTAAGGGCATTAGAAGCCCAAAATGGCCAGCGTGAAATCTGAGCTTCCAGTTCAATGGAATGTTTGTTGTACCAGGACTAAAGTAAAGAGATTTATATTAATTGCCTCTGTGAAGGAACTCTCAAAAAATCCCAACAAACACTTTGTTCTCTGGTTAAGTCTGATGAAGAGAATTTTGAACAAACATAGCAAGCTGAGAAAGGAAAAGTACAAAATATATAGTTTGAGTATTAAAGGGACTCCAGGAAGTGAAATGAAGCTGAATTCAAGGATATTAAATTGAATTAAAGGAGTGGTGACCTTGGGGACAAGATTCACCTAGCTATCTTTAGATCCAGGCATGGTAGTACAAGCCTTTAAACCCAGGAGGAAAAGATAAGCAGATCTCTGATTTCAAGGCCAGCCTAGAACAGAGCAAATTCTAGGTGAAGAAAAACTTAAATCCAGGCTTGGTGGACTACACCTTTAATCCCAGTGTTTAGGAGACAGGCATGCAGATCTCTTGAGTTCAAAGTCAGTCTAAGGAGCAAGATTCAGCACAGCCAACTTAGGCAGTGAAGGAGCTGGGAAAAAGAAAGCTAGTGATAATGTAATAGAACAAGGGAGCCAATGTTCCAGCTCCTGAAAGCAGCAGAACTCAGCAGCTTCAGCCATGTGTCTCTGGATTTATATTCAAGAGGAGAAGGAGACTACTGGGACAATTGATGCTAGTTAGTTGGAGCTAAGAAATTAGTGGTGATTAAGAAAAGACCAGCATCACTGAGGTGAAATATGGGAAGTGTTTTCTGAGAGCACAAAGAAACTGTATTCCAGAGATAGCCAAGTATTCCTCATGCTGCAGCTGTACTTGGTAATGTGTAAAAATCATCCAGGTGGTACCGGTTTTGAAGGCATGAAGGCATCATGAAGAACAACTGAGGCTTGGTACTGTGAGAGGCCATAGAAGGCCATTGGTGAAAGTGTACCCTTAGTTGTAATTGACAGCCCAGGACTGAAGGGGTCATGCAAAGGAGTTGAGGCTTAGTACAATGAAGAGAGCCTATAAGAGGCTTTGGTGAAGCATAGTTGCAATGGAAGACCCTAGCATATTGGAGATGCCCGTACCATGGGATGACCACCAAGAACAGCAGTGGCACTGAGTGGATAAACCTGAACTTAGAGTGCTACAGAGGGCAGAGCTGGAGAAGTGACACCAGCTCTTTGGAGATACACAGAAGATCATGTGTGGATCTCAGACATTGGAACAAGAAGCTGTGAATCCGAAATGGACTTGGGGTGCCCAAGATGTTAAAGATGCCAGAGCCACAGGATGCCTGCCAATGAAAGCTGCTAACAGGGAGTGGAACAAGCCCAGGAGAAAGAATCTTGTTGAAGTCAACAAAGATAAGAAAGGAGTTGGATATCTGAAGACTGCTTTGCCATCAGAAGTGGAGATGAAGTTTTGACTTTGCCCAGCTGGTTTCCTGTCTTGCTTGGAGAATTACATTTAAGTGATTGGATGAATTTCAAAAGAGACCTTGAACTTTGGACTTTTAACACTGTTGAGACTGCTATAGACTATAGGGACTTTTGAAGTTGGACTAAATGTATTTTGCATTATGCTATGTTCAAGTATGGCTCCCATAGACTAATGTTTGAACAAGCCTATGGGGGCCAAGGAGTGGAATGTTATGGTTTATATATGCTTTTCCCAGGGAATGGCACTATTAGGAGGTGTGGCCTTGTTGGAGTAGGTGTGTCAATGTAGGTGTGGGCTTAAGATCTTCATCCTAGTTGCCTGGAAGTCAGTCTTCCACTAGCCAACTTCATATGAAGATGTAGAACTCTCAGCTCCTCCTGCACCATGCCTGCCTGGATACTGCCATGTTTCTGCCTTGATGATAATGGGCTAAACCTCTGAGCCTGTAAACCAACCCCAATTAAATGTTGTATTTTATAAAACTTGCATTGATCATTTTGTCTGTTCACAGCAGTAAAACCCTAACTAAGACAGCAGCCTTATTTATAATAGCCAGAAGCTAGAAAGAACCCAGGTGTTCTTCAAAAGAGGAGTGGATACAGAAAATGTAATATATTTACACAATGGAGTACTACTCAGCAATTAAAAATGATGAATTTATGAAATTCTTAGGCAAATGGACTGAACTAGAAAATATCATCCTGAGTGAAGTAACCCAATCACAAAAGAACACACATAGTATAAACTCACTGATATATGGTCATTAGCCCAAAATCTTGGAATACCCAAGATACAATTCACAGATCACATGAAGCTCAAGAAGAAGGAAGACCAAATTGTGGGTGCTTAGGTTCTTCTGAAAAGGGAAATAAAATACTCACCCAAGCAAATATGGAGATAAAGGACTGAAGGAAAAGCCATGGAGAGACTCTCCCACGTGGGATTCATCTCATATGCAGTCACCAAACCCTGACATCATTGTGGATGCCAGGAAATGCTTGGTGAAAAGAACCTGACATGGCTGTCTCCTGACAAGCCCTGCCAGTGCCTTACAAATACAGAGGAGAATGCTCAGAGCCAGCCATTGGACAGCATGGGGTCCCCAATGACAGAGTTAGAAAAAGGACTGAATGAGCTGAAGTGATTTGCAACCTCATAGGAAGAACAACAATATCAACCAAGCAGACACTAAATTTCCCAGACACTAAGCCTTCAACCAAGGAGTACACATGGCTCCAGAGGATTGCCTTGTTAGGAATCAATGGGAGAACAGGTACTTGGACCTATGAAGGCTTAATAAGATGCCCCAGTGTAGGGGGGTGGCAGTTTGGTGAGTGGAGGAATATCCAATAGGAGCAGTGGGAGAGAGGATGAGATAGTGGGTTTCCAGGAAAGGGAACCCAGGAAATGGGATAACATTTGAAATTTAAATAAAGAAAGTAGCCAATTAAAAATTGAATTCAGGCTGCATCATCATTTGTAAGTTGGAACTTGTTAGGCTCTTGTCAGCATTAATGACTGGCGTGTTTGAGTGTAGCCCAGTTCCAACCAGACTTTGCCACCTTGTTACAACAGGATTCCAGCAATAGGTGGGAAGAGAGCAGGAAAAACAGTGCCATGTTTCTCAACTGGAGACCTTGAAATAAAGGAAGTCACTAGCTACTTAATAAACATCACTCAAAGGCAAAAAAAATAAAATAAAATAAAAAAAAATTAAAAAAAACCTCCATCATTAAAAATAAGGCTTGAAAAAATAAAAAGTTACAGCTATAAATACTGTTAAGAGCTGAATACTCCAAAGTTTCTTATTCTCTACACAATGACAAGTTGTGGGTCTCTGTGCTACTCACAATGTATGGCAAAAAAAAAGCATCTAAGGTGAAGATTGAGAGATGAGTACCAAATAAGTCATTAGGAGTCAGTTTAATACTATGCTAATTTTGTATAGTAATTCTTATTGGTTCCCATTAGGTACAGTGGACTGTCTAGCCACATATGCTTAGACCAAATATTGGTGTCTGATGTGGGTTAAAATTTGTAAACAAACTCTTAAAGTTAAACAGATTCTTATAGTGCCTCCCTTGTGCATTTCTCTGCACTACAGATGGCTCTGACAGTGATACATATGATGAGTGGCCAAGGTGAGAAAGGAAGCTTTACATAATGGAGTTCTTTCTCAGCCTGATCTTTCACATGTATCACAGTCACTTTAGTAAAATCTTCACATCATTCATACAATACACTGACTTACACAGTATTTCCACATTTTCACCTTAAAAAAATTATAAGTTTATTTTATGGAGAAAGTACTGATCAGTATTTAAATGGAATAATTAGCTATTAATTTTTCCTTATATGTTATTGTGACATGTCTTAATCCTTTTTATGTTGTTGTTATTTGTTTTAATTTTTATTTTCTATATTCTATGTTTACATTCCAAAGGCTTTCCCCTTTCCAAGTTCCACACCCATCATACATCCCATAATTCCTCTCCCCCCCAAATATTCCCCAATAATTCCCCCTACCCCCACGGTTTCTCTACAAAACTGGATCCAATCTTTACAAGCCCAGGGTCTTCTCCTTTCTTCTTCTTGGGAATCATTTGACTTGCTTTTTGTGCCTTGAGTATTTAGGGCTTCTGGGTTCATTAATATCCACTTACCAGTGATTGCATTTCATGTGTATTCTTTTGTGATTGGGTTAGTTCACTCAGGATGATATTTTCCAAGTCTAACCATTTACCTACAAATTGCATGAATTCATTATTTTTAATTGCTGAGTAGTATTCCATTGTATAAATATACCACATTTTCTGTATCCATTCCTCCTTTGAGGGATATTTGGGCTCCTTCCAATTTCTGGCTATTATAAACAAGGCTGCTATAAACATAGTGGAGCATGTATCTTTATTGCATGCAGGGGAATCCTCTGGGTATATGCCGAGGAGTGGTATGCCAGGGTCCTCTGGAAGTGACATGCCCAATTTTCTGAGGAACCTCCAAACTGATTTCCAGAGTGGTTTTACCATTTTGCAATCCCACCAACAGTGGAGGAGTGTTCCTCTTTCTCCACATCCGCGCCAGCTCTTGTTGTCTCTTGAGTTTTTAATCTTAGCCATTCTGACTGGTGTGAGGTAGAATCTCAGTGTTGTTTTGATTTGCATTTCCCAGATGACTAATGATGTTGAACATCTCTTAAGGTATTTCTCGTCCATCCGAATTTCTTCTGGTGGAAATTCTTTCTTTAGCTCTGTACCCCATTTTTTGATAGGGTTATTTGGTTCTTTGGGGTCTAACTTCTTGAGTTCTTTGTATATATTGGATATTAGCCCTCTGTCGGATGTGGGGTTGGTGAAGATCATTTCCCACTTTGTTGGTTGCCGTTTTGTCCTTCTGACAGTGTCCTTTGCCTTGCAGAAACTTTGTAATTTTATGAGGTCCCATTTGTCAATTCTTGATCTTAGTGCTTAAGCTATTGGTGTTCTGTTCAGGAACTTTCCCCCTGTGCCAATGTCCTCCAGGGTCTTCCCAAGTTTCTTTTCTAATAGTTTCAGTGTGTCTGGTTTTATGTGGAGGTCCTTGATCCACTTGGAGTTGATCTTAGTGCAAAGAGATTAGAGTGGGTCAATTCGCATTCTTCTGCATGTTGACCTCCAGTTGAACCAGCACCATTTGTTGAAAAGGCTATCTTTATTCCACTGGATCGTTGTGGCTCCTTTATCAGAGATCAAGTGACCATAAGTCTGTGGGTTAATTTCTGGGTCTTCAATCCTGTTCCATTGATCTGCTTGCCTGTTGCTATACCAATACCATGCAGTTTTTAACACAATTGCTCTGTAGTACTGCTTAAGGTCAGGGATAATGATTCCCCTAGAAGTCCTTTTATTGTTGAGAATAGTTTTAGCTATGTTTTAGTTATAGTTTTAGCCAATCCAGGAGCAAGAAATATTTTTCCATCTTCTGAGGTCTTCTTTGATTTCTTTATTCAAGGACTTGAAGTTCCTGTCGTACAGATCTTTCGCTGGTTTGGTTAGAGTTACTCCAAGGTACTTTATGTTGTTTGTGGCTATTGTGAAGGGTGTTATTTCCCTAATTTCTTTCTCAGCCTGCTTGTCCTTTGAGTACAAGAAGGCTACTGATTTGCTTGAGTTAATTTTATAACCAGCCACTTTGATGAAGTTGTTTATCAGCTGTAGAAGTTTTCTGGTGGAGTTTTTTGGGTCGCTTAAGTAAATTAAGTCGAATTTGTATACCTTTGACTTCCATATGTTGTCTAATTGCTCTCGGTAGAACTTCAAGTACTATATTGAAAAGATATGGAGTGAGAGGGCAGCCTTGTCTAGTCCCTGATTTTAGTGGGATTGCTTCAAGTTTCTCTCCATTTATTTTGATGTTGGCTACTGGTTTGCTGTAGATTGCTTTTACTATGTTTAGGTATGGGCCTTGAATTCCTGCTCTTTCCAAGACATTTAGCATGAAAGGATGCTGAATTTTGTCGAATGCTTTTTCAGCATCTAGTGAGATGACAATGTGTTTTTTTTCTTTCAATTTGTTTATGTAGTGAATTACATTGATGGATTTCCCTATATTGAACCATCCCTGCATCCCTGGAATTTTGTAAATTTGTATACTGTCTCTGTGTCCTTTGGTTATTCTGGCTAAGGGTTTATCTATTTTGTTGATTTTCTCAAAGAACCAGCTCCTAGTCTTGTTGATTCTTTTTATGGTTCTCTTTGGTTCTACTTGATTGATTTCAGCCCTGAGTTTGGTGATTTCTTGTCTTCTACTCCTCCTGGGTGAATTAACTTCTTTTTCTTCCAGGGCTTTAAGGCGTGCCATTAAGTTGCTAGGGTATGCTCTCTCCAGTTTCTCTTTGGATGCACTTAGAGCTATGAGTTTTCCTCTTAGCACTGCTTTCATTGTGTCCCATAGATTTGGGTAGGTTGTACCTTCATTTTCATTGAATTCTAAAAAGTCTTTGATTTCTTTTTTTATTTCTTCCTTGACCAAGTTGTCATTGAGTAGAGTATTGTTCAGCCTCCATGTGTATGTGTTGTTTTTGTTGCTATTGAAGACCACTCTTACTCCATGGTGATCTGATAGGGGGCATGGGATTAGCTCGATCTTCTTGTATTTGTTATCTGTCTTGTGACCAATTATATGATCAATTTTGAAGAAGGTACCATGCGGTGCTGAGAAAAAGGTATATTCTTTAGCTTTAGGATGAAATGTTCTATATATATCTGTTAAATCCAATTGGTCCAAAGTTTCAATTAGTTTCACTGTGTTCCAGTTTAGTTTCTGCTTTCCTGATCAGTCTATTGAGGAGAGTGGAGTGTTGAAGTTACCCACAATTATTGTGTTAGGTATAATGTATGCTTTAAGCTTTAGTAAGTTTTTTTTTTTTTTTTTTTTTTTTTTTTTTTTTTTTTTTTTTTTACGAAGGAGGGTGCACTTGCTTTTGGAGCACTAAATGTTCAGTATTGAGAGCTCTTCTTGCTGGATTTTCCCTTTGGCCAGCAAGAAGTGACCTTCTGATTCTCTTTTGATGACTTTAGGTTGGAAGTCTATTTTATCTGATATTAGAATGGCTACTCCAGCTTGTTTCCTGAGACCATTTGCTTGTAAAACTGTCTTCCAGCCTTTTACTCTAAGGCAGTGTTTGTCTTTAACACTAAGATGTGTTTCCTGTACACAGCAAAAAAACCTGGATTTAACACTGAGATGTGTTTCCTGTATGCAGCAAAAAGACCTGGATATCATAACACAGCCAAAGCAAAGAAAGATGGTCTTAAATTAATAATTTATTTATTTATTCATTTACTTTTTATATTCCAAATGTTACCCCTTTTTCCAGTCACCCCTCCAATTTTTTTTACACAATCTCCCTCCCCTTCACCTCTTAGCAATTCACCCACACCTCCCCACACAGCTTCTCCCTAAACCTGGTGCATCAAGTCTCTAGAGGATTAGGCTTATCCTCTCTCACTGAGGCCCGAAAAGGTGGTCCTCTACTCCATTTTTTCTTGGGGCCTCCAACAAGTCATGTATGTTCTTTGTTTGGTGTCTTAGTCTCTGGGAGATCCCAGAATTCCAGATTAGTTGACATAGTTTGTCTTCCTACATTCCCCTTCAGTCCTCCCCTAACTTTTCCATTGGGGTCCCAAATCTCAGTCCAATGCTTTGCTGTGAGTATCTGCATCTGTCTCAGTCAGCTGGTGGTAGAGTCTCTCATAAGACAGTCATGTTAGGCCATCTTTAAGCACAACATATCGTCAGCAATAGTGTCAAGGTTTAGTGCCCTCCCATAGGATGGATCCCCAGTTTGGCTGGTCAGTAGTTAGCCATTCTCCATTCATCCAGTCTCTGTTCTGTTTGTCCCTGTGTTTATTTTAGACAGGAACAATTTTGGGTCTAATATTTTGAAGGTGGGTTGGTGTTCCCATCCTTCCATTGGTGAGCTCTGCTTAATGACTAGAGGTAGTCTCTTCAGGTTCCATATCCCAACTTTGGGCATTTCACATAAAGACCTCAAAAGTCTCCTGACCAAATGAAAAACCCAGGACCAGATGATTTTAGTGCAGTGTTCTACCAGGCTTTCAAAGAAGAATAATACCAATACTTCTCCAACTATTCCACAAAATAGAAACAGAAAGAGTACTGTCAAACTCATTCTATGAGGCCACAGTCACTCTGATACCTAAAGTACACAAAGACTTAAAAACGAAAGTGGATTTCAGACAAAATTCACTTATGTGAATTGATACAAAAATACTTCAATAAAATACTCACAAACTAAATCCAAAAGTACATAAAAAACATCATCTACTATGATGAAGTTGGCTATATCTCAGATATACAGGGATGGCTCAATATAAGAAAATACATCGATGTCATCTATCATATAAACAAACTGAAAGAAAAAAAACTCATGATCATCTCATTAGATGCTCAAAAAACCTTGAATACATTTTACCAGCCCTCCATGTTACAGGTCTTGGAGAGATCAGTGGCATACATGCATCCCTAAAAAAATGAAGGATATACAACAAACTAATAGTCAACATCAAATTAAATGGAGAGAAACTTAAAGCAATCCTACTAAAATCAGGGAGAAAACAAACCTGCTCACTCTCTTCTTATATTCAATAAGTTCTAGCCAGAACAATAAGAAAACTAAAGGAAATCAAGAGGATATAAATTGAAAAGGAAGAAGTCAAAGTATTGCCCTTCAGAGATGATATGATAGTATAATAAATGATCCCAAAAATTCTACCAGAGAACTCCTACAGCTGATAAACATCTTCCGTAAACTGGCTGGACAAAAAAAAAAAAAAAAGTAACTAAACAAAATCAGTATCCTTTCTTTATACAAACAATAAATGTGTTGGAAAAAATAGGGAAAACACTCTACATATTCAATTTAATTTGCATCAAAATTTCAACACAAATTTTATAGCTCTTAAAAAATAATTGTCAACTATATGTGGAAAAACAAATAACAGCAATAACCTCAGGAGAGCTAAAACAATAATGGAAAATAAGAGAACTTTGGAGATATCACCATTTCTGATTTTAAGCTGTTCTACAGATCAATAGTAATAAAAACTGCATGGTATTAGCATAAAAACAGACAGGTTTATCAATGCAATAGAATCAAAGACCCAGAACTATACCTGTCAATGTAAAAATACTTTATTTTTGACAAAGAGTGAAAACCCATATAAAGAAAAAAATAATGCATCTTCAACCAATGGTGCTGGTCTAACTTGATGTCTACAGGGAGAAGAATGAAAATATTTCTATTTGTATCACCATGCACAAAACTCAAGTCCCAGTGGATCAAAGATATCAACATGAAACCAGATATGTTAAATCTAATATGAAAGAAAGTGTAGAATGGCATTGAACTCATTGGCACAGGAGACATTTTCCTGAATAGAACACTAATTGCTCAGGCACTAAGATCAACAAATAATAAATGAGAGCTCATAAAGCTAAAAAGTTTCTATAACGCAGAAGACAGCATCAACAGGACAAAACAATAGTCTACAGAATGGGAAAAGTTTTTTACCAACCATGCATATGATAGAGAATTGATATTCAAAGTATATAAAGATCTCAAGAAATTAGACATCAACCCAAATAACCCAATTAAAATGAGGTTCAAAACTAAACAGATTCTCAGCAGAGGAATCTGGAGTGTCTGTGAAGTACTTAATGAAATGCTCAATGTCCATCCTGTGTCATCTGGAAAATACTAATGATTCTGAGATTATACCTTACGCCTGTCAGAGAAAGGCTAAGATAAAAAAAACTCAAGTGACAACACACTCTTGCAAGGTTGTGGAGCGTGGAGAACACTCTTTTATTGTTGGCAGGAGAGAAGATTTCTATAACTACTTTGACATTAATTTGGCTGTTTCTCAGAAACTTGGGAATTGCTCTACCTTAAGAACCAACTATGTAATTTTATGAGGTCCCATTTGTCAATTCTTGATCTTAGTGCATAAGCTATTGGTGTTCTGTTCAGGAACTTTTCCCCTGTGCCCAAGTCCTCCAGGGTCTTCCCAAGTTTCTTTTCTAATAGTTTCAGTGTGTCTGGTTTTATGTGGAGGTCCTTGATCCACTTGGAGTTGATCTTAGTGCAAAGAGATAAGAGTGGGTCAATTCGCATTCTTCTGCATGTTGACCTCCAGTTGAACCAGCACCATTTGTTGAAAAGGCTATCTTTATTCCACCGGATGGTTGTGGCTCCTTTATCAAAGATCAAGTGACCATAAGTCTGTGGGTTAAATTCTGGGTCTTCAATCCTATTCCATTGATCTACTTGCCTGTTGCTATACAAATACCATGCAGTTTTTAACACAATTGCTCTGTAGTACTGCTTAAGGTCAGGGATATTGATTCCCCCAGAAGTCCTGTTATTGTTGAGAATAGTTTTAGCTATGCTGGGTTTTTTGTTGCTCCAGATGAAATTGAGAATTGCTCTTTCTAGATCTATGAAGAATTGAGTTGGGATTTTGATGGGGATCGCATTGAATCTGTATATTGCTTTTGGCAAGATGGCCATTTTTACTATATTGATCCTGCCAATCCAGGAGCAAGAAATATTTTCCATCTTCTGAGGTCTTCTTTGATTTCTTTCTTCAAGGACTTGAAGTTCCTGCAAAGCAAAGGACACTGTCAGAAGGACAAAACGGCAACCAACAAAGTGGGAAAAGATCTTCACCAACCCCACATCCGACAGAGGGCTTATATCCAATATATACAAAGAACTCAAGAAGTTAGACCCCAAAGAACCAAATAACCCTATCAAAAAATGGGGCACAGAGCTAAACAAAGAATTTTCACCAGAAGAAATTCGGATGGCCGAGAAACACCTTAAAAGATGTTCAACATCATTAGTCATCAGGGAAATGCAAATCAAAACAACCCTGAGATTCCACCTCACACCAGTCAGAATGGCTAAGATTAAAAACTCAAGAGACAACAAGTGCTGGCGAGGATGTGGAGAAAGAGGAACACTCCTCCACTGTTGGTGGGATTGCAAAATGGTAAAACCACTCTGGAAATCAGTTTGGAGGTTCCTCAGAAAATTGGGCATGTCACTTCCAGAGGACCCTGGCATACCACTCCTCGGCATATACCCAGAGGATTCCCCTGCATACAATAAAGATACATGCTCCACTATGTTTATAGCAGCCTTGTTTATAATAGCCAGAAATTGGAAGGAGCCCAAATATCCCTCAAAGGAGGAATGGATACAGAAAATGTGGTATATTTATACAATGGAATACTACTCAGCAATTAAAAATAATGAATTCATGCAATTTGTAGGTAAATGGTTAGACTTGGAAAATATCATCCTGAGTGAACTAACCCAATCACAAAAGAATACACATGAAATGCAATCACTGATAAGTGGATATTAATGAGCCCAGAAGCCCTAAATACTCAAGACACAAATAGCAAGTCAAATGATTCCCAAGAAGAAGAAAGGAGAGGACCCTGGGCCTGTAAAGATTGGATCCAGTTTAGTAAAGAAACCGAGGGTGGAGGGGGAATGATTGGGGAATAGTTGGGGGGAAGAGGAACTATGGGAAGTATGGTGTGCGGGGACTGGGAAAGGGGAAAGCCTTTGGAATGTAAACATAGAATATAGACAATAAAAATTAAAAAAAAAGAACCAACTATATCACTCCTGGGCTATACCACACCCAAAATATCCTCTACCATACTACAAAGACTCAGGCTCATCTATGTTCTTATCATCATTATTCATGTTCCTAGAACCAACCCAGGTATAACTCAACATAAGAATGGATAAAGAAAATGTGGTATATTGACACAGTGAAATACTACTCTACTATCAAATACAAAGACATTGTGAAATTTTCAGGCAAATGAAAGGAACTAGAAAATAGCATACTGAGTAAGGTAACCCAGACTTCATGAGGGTCCTCTGACAATTGGATCAGAGGCTGTATCTGACTCTGTTTCCTGCCTTGTATCCTCTAACCATAGCTTAGCTGCCTTGTCTGGGCTCAGTGCGAGAGGATGTGAATAGTCCTACTTGATTTGCCAGGGACAGGTTGGTACCCAGTGGGGATTTCCATTCTCTAAGGAAAAGGGGAAGGAGTAATTGGGGAGGAAGAGTATGTAAGGGTGAAATTGGGAGATGAGGGAAAGGGGCCTGCTATCTAGATGTAAAGACAGAAAGAAGGAGAGAAAGAGAGAGAAGGAGAGAGAGAGAGAGAGAGAGAGAGAGAGAGAGAGAGAGAGAGAGAGAGAGAGACAGAGAGAGAGAGAGAGAGAGACAGAGACAGAGACAGAGAGACAGAGAGAGACAGAGAGAGAGAGACAGAGACAGAGAGAGAGAAGAGAAGAGAAGAGAAGAGAAGAGAAGAGAAGAGAAGAGAAGGAAAGAAAGAGGGAAAGAAAATAAGGAAGAAATGGAAGGAAGGAAGGAAGGAAGGAAGGAAGGAAGGAAGGAAGGAAGGAAGGAAGGAAGGAAGGAAGAAGGGGAGGAGGTAAGAGATGTGGAACAGTCAGAGGGTGGACTGGGAGGAGGATAAAATCTCGAGTGTAAAAAATGTTTTTAAAAATAATTAATTAAATGATTAATTAAAAGAAAGTGCAATCTTTACATTTCAATGTTTGTTGCTGGGATATATTTTGCTGATATGTCCTCATGATTGAATTCAGCTTGTCTCTTCTCTCTCTCTCTCTCTCTCTCTCTCTCTCTCTCTCTCTCTCTCTCTCTCATTTTTATCTGTCTCTTGTTATAGAATATTGGTATTACTTGGTCCTAGGCCCACATTAATACATTTATCTTCCTCCTTAGAAGAAAAGAAAAACACAGCTATATGTTCAGAAAGTCTCTGACTCTGATATTTATGTGTGTGTGAGTGTGTGTGTGTGTAATTTCTTCAGTCACTGACTATTTTCTTTGCAGTTAAGTAAAAGTTTCAACATTGTTTTTACTATTTCTTTCCAGTGTGCAAATAGGCTTTGAGCAGTCATCTTGGTCTTTCACTAGGAAGCTAAAGAGTTTGACAGAGGAATTTGAACAAAATATCTGGTATCTATTTATTGATCTATTGCTATCATGGTACTTCATATGACCAAAAGTATCTTTAGGTAAAAGATAAATAATTTCAAGGTCATTTAGTTCACTAGTAGTTTGTTTTTCTTGGATTTAAATTATAATTGAGAAATCTAAATAATATACAATTTTAGCCATGTCTTTGTTATACATATTCAGAGAATGTAAGAAATGTTGAGAACTTGGAGAGTTGAAAGGCATTCTGATCCCAAACACCCATATTTCCAAGTAATCTATGAGGATTTCCAAGCAAGCTGTTCCATATTTTTGTTGCAGGAAACATTACAAAAAGTAGTACAGGTTCCTGCACTACTTCCAGCAATCAATGAGCTACAGGGCTCCCACTGGGTGATCCCACTAGATGTTCTCTCAGCCTGCAGACTCTCCAGCCCTCTACTGGATCATCTCCCTTGGTGGTCCCTCTGCTAGCCATCTCTGGGGGGGGGGGCGTGAATTCATTTCATTTGCATGGACCCCACAATTGGCCACTGTCTTAGTTAGGGTTTTACTGCTGTGAACAGACACCATGATCAATGCAAGTTTTATAAAAGACAACATTTAGTTGGGGTTGACTTACAGGCTCAGAGGTTCAGTCCATTATCATCAAAGCAGAAATATGGCAGCATCCAGGCAGGCATGATACAGGAGGAGCTGAGAGTTCTACATCTTCATCTGAAGGCTGCTAGTGGAAGACTGACTTCCAGGCAGCCAGGGTGAAGGTCTTAAGCCCACAACCACAGTGACACACCTACTCCAATAAGGCCACACCTCCTAATAGTGCCACTCCCTGGGAAAAGCATATACAAACCATAACAGCCACCTCACTACCTACTTACCTGGTAAAGTAAAGACTCTTAAAGTTTAATAGTCAACCAATTAGATTTATGTATCAATAAAATCACAAATTATAAGATGCCAATAAATAATTTCAGAGCCAATTGATAATGATACAGCTTTAATCTAATTATTCTAATCTTTTGATACATTCACATCAGCCTCCATTTCTCTCCTCTCCTTGGCCTCTCCTGTCTCCCCAACTCCAAGCTCTGCCTCCCTTTTCCTGGCCAATCACAGGCCTTCCACTGCCCTAATGTGATTAGACAGGGAATATCCTGCAACATATTTTTCAGCATGTTAAAGAAACTCCATAACTTATCTCAACAATGTGGTTGCTTAAGCAAGAGCTACATACATATCATTTGTTGATATGTCAACAAAGGTAGGGTTGGGGTGTCTCACTACTTTGGTGTATTTTATTACTAACTCTTTAGATCTGATTCCTACAGTTATGTCAGGGATATTTATGACTTTTCACATTGTGAATGAAATGATCCGAGTTTGTATAGTTAAACATGCAATACTTCCTTTGCTATTTCATATAACTAAAACTGTAGCTGGCTCAACCTTCCACTCATTGCATGTCTGTACACATTTACCAGGAATATAAAGCACTAATAGATTCTTATTACTAACCAGAGGGCAAAGTGGGTTTCTCTTTGGCATTTTTGTGACTGTCCTCGCATTTTACAGTGAGTGCCCAGAGCAAAGTGAACGAATTGGAATATAATAGAGATGAAGCAAAATGTAAATGACAAGGCAGGATGCAGACGGAGTTTTTTCTTTGTAAAGAATGATTCAATATAACCCCTTTCCCCTGGATAATGATCTATTGAGAGGATATTTTAAATTACAATTTCATAGAATTACAGGTCTTAAAGCTAAAAGGCAAGTTGAATAATAATCTCTTGCTAACCAAAGCTTTCAGGCAGGAGATGTATTATACATCCTGTCCACACACTGGCTAATAACATCTTCTAAGTTTACAAAGCAGAAAATCCAATGTTTAAACTTCTTATATAAAAATGCACTGTATTATCTTAATGTATGTAATAATTTGAAGTTTGAACCATTGTATCCATTCAAATACTTAATTAACATATCATCAGATAACTGTTGGTATTATGTGATAAGAGACACCATTAAGTTATATCAGATTGATAAGGAATCAGGTAAGATAATATATCTACTACAAATATAATCAGTTCAGTTTTTCATGAAGTGAAACCTCTGTTTGACTACTTTGGTAATTATGAAGCTAGAAAATAGCCAGCAGAGATATCTTATGTAGGGACCAGAAACTTTTAAAAAATATCAAGCCAATGTTGCTCAAAGATTACTGGACTTATTGAAGGTGTCATGTGTGTACTAGCAGAGATGCAAAATAGCTTTGTAAATCATTTAAAAGTGATCTCATAGGAAATAAAAAGGAAAAAATCTATACCTTTATATAAGAAAAAATAAAATGTCTTCAGTACTTTCCCCATGGTTATCATAAAATATTCTGGCAAAATAATTCAAGGGGGAATGGGATCATACCATCTCAAAGTTCTAAGTTACAGTCCATCAAAATGTAGGAGTCACAGCAGAAAGAGCTTAAGGTAACAGGTCACATTGTTTGACAATCAAGAAGCACAAAGCAATTAACCCTCGTACTAAACTCAAAGTATGAGAAATGGTACTTTTCAGTAATAGGGCCAGGACTTGGGTCCTCCCCTTGTGCTGGATCCCACTTTGGGTCAGTCTCTGAACCTTCTTTTCCTCCGGCTCCCCTCCATTTCCATCCCCTGTAATTCTTTCAGGGAGGTACAATTATGTGTTACAGTTGAGACTTTGGGATGGGCTCCCTCTCCCTCATTTGATGCCCTGTCTTCCTGTTGGAGGTGGGCTCTATAAGTTCCCTCTCCCTCCTGTAGGACATTTCATCTAAGGTCCCTTCCTTTGAGTCCTGATAGTTTCTCACCTCCCAAGTCTCTGGTACATTCTGGAGGGTCCCCCCATCCTCCTACCTCATAATGTTGCCTGTTTCTATTTTTTCTACTGGCCCTCAGGACTTCAGTTCTTTTCCCTCACCCAATACCAGATAATGATCCCCTTTCCCCCCACTTCCTCCTACCTCTCTCCAGGTCCCTGTCTCTCTCCCCATTTGTGATTGCTTTGTTCTATCTCCCAAGTGGGACTGAGGCATCCTCACTTGGGCACTTCAGTTGTTGACCTTTGTGAGTTCTGTAGAATGTATCTCAGGTACTCTGTACTTTTTTTTTCTTTTTTTTTATTCACTCTACTCTGTACTTTTTAACATCCACTTATTATTAAGAACATATCATGATTGTCCTTTTGGGTCTGAGTTACCTCACTCAGGATGATATTTTTTAGTTCTATTCATTTGGAAATCTTAGCCTGCAAATCTGAAGATGTACTCTTTCTTAATAGCTGAGTAGTTTCCATTGTGTAATGAACCAATTTTTCTGTATCCATTCTTCTGTCATGGGACATCTGGGCTGTTTCTAGCTTCTCACTATGACACCAAAGGTGATAGTGAGATCAAAGATGAACATAGTGGAACACGTGCACCCCTTGCATGGTGGGCAACTTTTGGTTATATTCCCACAAGTGGTATAGCTGGGTCTTCAGGTAGATCTATTTCTAATTTTCTGAGGAACCTCCAGATTTATTTCCAGAATGGCTGAACCAGTTTGAAATCCCACCAGCAATGGGGTAGTGTTTGACTTTCTCCACATTTTTACCAACATGTGTCGTCACCTGTTGTTTTGATCTTAGCCATTCTGACTGGCCTAGAATCTCAGAGTTGTTTTGATTTGCATTTCTTTGATCACTAAGGACTTTGAAAATTTCTTTAGGTGCTTCTCAGACATTTGAGATTGCTCGGTTGTGAAATCTCAGTTAGGAACCAAGCATGACCACACTACAGAAGACCTAGCAATCAGCTGAATGAGTCAGATGTAGATATTTTCATCCAACCAATGGACAGAAGAAACTGACCCCTGTTGCTGAATTAGGGAAGGCTGAAATAAGCTGGAGAGAAGGGCAATCCTGTAGGACGACCAGCAATCTCAATTAATCTGGATCCCTGAAATCTCCTAAACACTGGACTACCAAACAAGCAGAATACACCAGCTGATAGGAGACCACCAACACACATACAATAGAGGACTGCCGGGTCTGTGTTCTTTCAGAGATGACGCACCTAACCCTCAAGAGACTGGAGGCCCCAGAGAATTTAGAGTTCAGGTGGTTGTGGGGACAACCATGTGGAAACAAGGTGATGGGGAAGAGGCATGGGATGTGGAACAGTCAGAGGATTTGAAACAAACCATCATACAAAGTGACATTTGTTTGTTTTCTTGTGGCCATCATTATCATAGTCTTCCTCCTCCTCCTCCCCCTCTTCCTCATCCTCTTCCTTCTCCTACTCATCCTCCTCTTCTCTTCTCCTATTCCTTTTATTTTTCAAATAATCTCTGCTATATTCAAATGGAAACAAATACAATTGAAAAATATGATTATGAGGTAAAATACCAAGTACAGATTATAAAGAGTTTTCCATGGGTAGAACCATGTCTACCATGTATAGGGCCATGTACAGTAATGGTGAGACTTAATAGGAACTTCTAAATTGAACAGTACAATTAAACACTACAAATAGAATATCAGCAGTCATGGATTAGGTGGAGATTGGAGAAGTGAAACATGGAACACTTTGTTGAGAGAGTGAAATTATTTATAAATGTAGATTTCCATAAATAATTTCTCTGACTATGTTTATTAACAAAACCAAAATAAAAATATCTATCTTAAAATTTAAAAGCTATATAGGATGCAATCATGCAGCAATCATGTACACCACCAAAGAGTAAATTTTGAATAAAATGGTAGCTGATTTTGTTGTTGATTTTTATTTTCATTGTGCTATAATAATAATAATAATAATAATAATAATAATAATATCTTTAAACTGAGTATCCTCCATGAACTTGAAAATAAATAACCAAATCTTGGAGGAGAAAAGAAATGTAAATATTCAACTGGCAATCATTATTGTTGCTCTATGGCTGAAAACACAAAATTAGATAAAATCTTCGAAAAACTTTGTTATTTCGTGGTTTGTATAAAAAGCATAGTTCTGTGGCATTTGAACATCCAGTATTAAACAACTAAACACTGAAGCCAGCTGGGATTAAAGAATGAGTCTTCAGGAACAGAGCAAGTGGCATATCCTTGTCCTTGCCTGAATCAATAAACCACAGGCTTCAAAGCATTCTCTGAGTAGCAAAGTAGGCTGGCTTTAGGCCAAAATTAAAAAAAAAAATATGCAGTTTTCCTTCAGCTGCTGATTGTTCAAATGCACTGCAGGAGAGGAGGAGGGATTATAGAATGTGTCCTGAAAACTCCTTCAGGGTTTACATACCTGAGGCGCATCGTGTCATGTTCTTTTCTCTCCGTCATATATTTTCATAAAAGTGAACTGAAGTTAAATGAATATTTAAAATTGGCCTAAAGGAGCATGGAAGTCAGATTAAAACAGCACAGCATTAGAGTTGTATAGACTTTTATGGGAGGCTTGGCTTTGCCAGGGATGGTTGACACTGTTTATTGCTATAGGATACTTAGATTTCTGTAGGATCTGCTGACACAAGTACGTGTTATGCTGGTGGCAGTCTTATAAGTCATTGCTCAACCTGAAATTGGTATGGACTCCAAACATCATCTCCAATGATAATAGTCCTATAATAACTAACATATAGATTTTATTTTCATCATGTTTTCTCCAAACAACAAATCACCTGCGAGCATGGGAACCACAACTACATACATATGTGTCATAAAGAACATTGATTCACATCTCATCTAATTGATTCTAATTATTAACCCACATGATTCACTATTATCCTTTCTGTTTTCCAGATAAAAACCCTAAGTCAGAAGTAACTACCTATCTCTAAGTTCATACAGGTAATTCTTGCCCACAAATAATTATGTATCTAATGCACCATCCAGCATGTTTCACGCTGTTCTGGTTAATCAGAGGAGGTTATCTCTCATGGCAATATATGTCCCTGATTTGTACATCTGTTATTCTTTTGTTATTTTTGTTTTGGTTTGTTTGCTGTTTTCATTTTTTTTATTTTTTATTTTCTATATTCTTTGTTTACATTCCAAGGCTTTCCCCTTTCCCAGTTCCCCCCCCACCATACATCCCATAAGTCTGCTCCCCCCACAACTATTCCCCAATCATTCCCCCCACCATTTCTCTGTTCTGGATCTACAAAACTGGATCCAATCTTTTCAGGCCCAGGGTCCTCTCCTTTCTTCTTCTTGGGTATCATTTGAATTGCTAATTGTGCCTTTAGTATTTAGGGCTTCAGCACTCATTAATATCCACTTATCAGTGATTGCATTTCATGTGTATTCTTTTGTGATTGGGTTAACTCGCTTAGGATTATATTTTCCAGATCAAACCATTTGCCTACAAATTGCATGAATTCATTATTTTTAATTGCTGAGTAGTATTCCATTGTATAAATATAACCACAATTTCTGTATCCATTCCTCCTTTGAGGGACATCTGGGCTCCTTCCAACTTCTGGCTATCATAAACAAGGCTGATATGAACATAATGGAGCATGTGTCTTTATTGTATGCAGGGGAATCCTCTGGGTATATGCCCAGGAGTGGTATGCCAAGGTCCTCTGGAAGGGACATGCCCAATTTTCTGAGGAACCGCCAAACTGATTTCCAGAGCGGTTTTACCATTTTGCAATCCCACTAACAGTGGAGGAGTGTTCCTCTTTCTCCACATCCTCACCAGCAGCTGTTGTCTCTTGAGTTTTTAATCTTAGCCTTTCTGACTGGTGTGAAGTGGAATCTCAGGGTTGTTTTCATTTGCATTTCCCTGATGAACATCTCTCAAGGTGTTTCTAGGCCATCCGAATTTCTTTTGGTGAAAATTCTTTGTTTAGCTCTGTGCCCCATTTTTTGATAGGGTTATTTGGTTCTTTGGGGTCTAACTACTTGAGTTCTTTGTATATATTGGATATTAGCCCTCTGTCGGATGTGGGGTTGGTGAAGATTTTTTCCCACTTTGTTGGTTGCTGTTTTGTCCTTCTGACAGTGTCCTTTGCTTTGCAGAAACTTTGTAATTTTATGAAGTCCCATTTGTCAATTCTTGATCTTAGAGCATAAGCTATTGATGTTCTGTTCAGGAACATTCCCCCTGTGCCCATGTCCTCCAGCGTCTTCCCAAGTTTCTTTTCTAATAGTTTCAGTGTGTCTGGTTTTATGTGGAGGTCCTTGATCCACTTGGAGTTGATCTTAGTACAAGGAGATAAGAGTGGGTCGATTCGCATTCTTCTGCATGTTGACCTCCAGTTGAACCAGCACCATTTGTTGAAAAGGCTATCTTTTTTTCCACTGGATGGTTGTAGCTCCTTTATCAAAGATAAAGTGGCCATAAGTCTGTGGGTTCATTTCTGGGTCTTCAATCCTATTCCATTGAGCTACTTGCCTGTTGCTGTACCAATACCATGCAGTTTTTAACACAATTGCTCTGTAGTACTGCTTGAGGTCAGGGATATTGATTCCCCTAGAAGTCCTTTTATTGTTGAGAATAGTTTTAGCTATCCTGGGTTTTTTGTTACTCCAGATGAATTTGAGAATTGCTCTTTCTAGATCTATGAAGAATTGAGTTGGGATTTTGATGGGGATTGCATTGAATCTGTATATTGCTTTTGGCAAGATGGCCATTTTTACTATATTGATCCTGCCAATCCAGAAGCAAGAAATATTTTTCCATCTTCTGAGGTCTTTTTTGATTTCTTTCTTCAAGGACTTGAAGTTCCTGTCATACAGATCTTTTGCCTGTTTGGTTAGCGTCACGCCAAAGTACTTTATGTTGTTTGTGGCTATTGTGAAGGGTGTTATTTCCCTAACTTCTTTCTCAGCCTGCTTGTCCTTTGAGTACAAGAATGCTACTGATTTGCTTGAGTTAATTTTATATCCAGCCACTTTGATGAAGTTGTTTATCAGCTGTAGAAGTTCTCTGGTGGAGTTTTTTGGGTCGCTTAAGTAAACTATCATATCGTCTGCAAATAATGATATTTTGACTTCTTCCTTTCCAATTTGTATCCCTTTGACTTCCTTATGTTTTCCTATTGCTCTCGCTAGAACTTCAAGTACTATACTGAAAAGATATGGAGAGAGAGGGCAGCCTTGTCTAGTCCCTGATTTTAGTGGGATTGCTTCAAGTTTCTCTCCATTTATTTTGATGTTGGCTACTGGTTTGCTGTAGATTGCTTTTACTATGTTTAGGTATGGGCCTTGAATTCCTGCTCTTTCCAAGACTTTTAGCATGACAGGATGCTGAATTTTGTAAAATGCTTTTTCAGCATCTAATGAGATGACCATGTGGTTTTTACAGTCCTATAACCTGTACTAGCCTTCAACTATTTCTGTAATTGAGGTTGACTTTGAACTGTGGAATCCCTTAACTCCATATCCAGAGTACTGGGATGATAGAATGCGATTACTTATGTAGTACAGGCAGAATGGTTTTCTGAATGATAGTTTGGGCTATGTCTGAGCAAATGTCTACAGTAGCAGAAATGAGCACCTTGATGAACAATGATCACAAGTAGTGATGTCTCATTCAGACCTATCGTGACCCACCAAAGTATATATACTTCATTGTTGTCTTTTACAGCATCCTAATAGATCAATGCTCACCAGAGCTATATGATTTTTAGTTTCATATTCATTGTTTTGATATTTTCAAAAACCTCATGATAAGCCGGGTATTGGTTGCGCACGCCTTTAATCCCAGCACTTGGGAGGCAGAGGCAGGCGGATTTCTGAGTTTGAGGCCAACCTGGTCTACAGAGTGAGTTCCAGGACAGCCAGGGCTACACAGAGAAACCCTGTCTCGAAAAACCAAAAAAAAAAAACAAAAAACAAACAAACAAACAAACAAACAAAAAAAACAAAACAAAACAAAAAAAAAACCTCAGGATAATTTCTTTAAAAAAATGAGAACTTAACCGGGTGGTGGTGGCGCACGCCTGTAATCCCAGCACTTGGGAGGCAGAGGCAGGCGGATTTCTGAGTTCGAGGCCAGCCTGGTCTACAGAGTGAGTTCCAGGACAGCCCGAGCTACACAGAGAAACCCTGTCTCGAAAAACAAAAAACAAAAAAAAAAAAAAAAAAAAAAAAAAAAACAAAAAAAAAAAAAAAGAGAGAACTTACAGGTCAATATATTCACCTAAATTTGGATTGGAAATGACCATTGTATTCCTGCTTAGCTAACTGGAATCAATACATTTCAGGGCTCTACTTCCAAATATACAGATTTTCTCCTCCTACATGGGGATGTGCAAGGACCCCCTGCAGATGCCTTAAGCCACAAATAGCACCAAAGCCTGTAATGCTATATTTAACTACTCAAGCACATAGTAATTTATTGTTTTATTGCACCTTGTTCTTCTACTTACCATACTCTGTCCTTAGCTCTTATAGCTTGATCAAAAGCAAAAATAGCACAATCTAACTTACCTCCTGCAAAATTTCATAAAAAGATATTTCCTTAAGATATATACCTCAAAAACCACAGCATTTTATTCTCTTTTTATATAATGATAACATTTTATTTTTTACCTTTTGTTTTTTATAAAGTAAGAAAAGATGTTTGGGTTAGAACAATATAGTAAGATATATTATTGCTTATGTATAGAAACTCATAAAATAGGAATGTTCTAAGTGTATGATAAGTTCTAGGTGCCCCTACAGATGCTTTAATCCACAAGTACCACCTGCAAATAGCCTCAGTACTCTTTTTTCTTGGAGCCAGCAGGAATAATTTCCACTTTTTGACTATGAGTGCTACAATATTATGATTGTTGGGCTGTTTAACAGAGGTAGCTACTAAAAGGTTGATGGGCATAAATACACTAATAGAATGTGAACCATCTCCTGATAAGTCAGAACATAGCAATGCATGGATTCATTATACTTCTAAGAATACATAAAAATTTTAAATTGATTTATTATTCCTATATAGCATAGTGTCACTGAATAGCTTTCGGTTGTTGATCCTTAATTACAAATGATAAGAGAGTAATTTAGATATACAAAATGTCTGTGTTATGTTATGGGAGGTGGGTTTTTGAGGACTCTACTTGTTTATATGATTTAAACAAGTACTTAATTATCATACACTTAGAACATTCCTGTTTTATGAGTTTCTATGCATAAGCAATAATATATCTTGCTATGTTGTTCTAACCCAAACACATTTTCTTACTTTCCACTTCACTCTAAAATTTTAGTGTCCCTTCACTATGATAGGCATATCCTTTCCCACATTGTACAGTGATAGATAGATATAAATCATCATTCTCATATAAGAAAATTCGATTCAGCATGTCTCTTCCTCCCTGCAAAAATATCTTCATATTTATATATTTTCTTTCTTGGTTGCTGGCATTTTTGTAGTTGAGACAGATAGTGTTATACATATTTTATAGTCTATGTGTAAGGGAAGACAATAAACACAACACAATTTTTAAAACTTATGCTCATCATATTATACTGCATTTACCTCAACAAATGCCAAAATTACTAAACTTTTATGTCCAAATAACTAAGAAGTAAATTAAATTATTTGCAAAACCCACAGACTATATTGGAAATGCAAATGTTTATCAGCAGGGTAGAACAATTATAAATCTTTTAGATTCTCTTCCCTAAAAATGTATTTGATTCTGGTTCTGGTCAAGCACAATTCCATTAATGGAATTAATTATTTAATTAATTAATTAATGGAATTACATTATGTGACTATTATTTCATTGTCAGTATACATTATTCATAAATATAAATCTATCTTTCTTATTCATTAGTTATACTTTTGGTCCTCTATTGAATGGTAGGAATATAGGAAGGTCTTGTGTGTGCTGTGAAAGTAGCTATGAGTTTCTATGTAAACCTATGCTTCTGTGAAACCATATTTCCTTAGAGTTGTCTACCACTTGCTTTTATAATCATCTTACCTTCTTTTTGCATAAATCTATGAGCTTTTTGGGAGAGAAAAGAGATAGACTATACTGCTTTAGGCCAGAATGCACAATGCTCAAAGCTCTCTTGCTTCTTGGGACATTGTACAGTTGTGGGTCTTGTTTCAATTAACATCTAGGGCAAGAAAAAGCTTTTCTGTTGAAAGCTGAATGATGCCTAAGCTATGGTTATAGCTACACAAAATCCAGGTATTCCACTATTGGATATATGTCCAATGAATCTAGATCTTACTACAGAAATAGTTGTTCATCCTCCAAGTTTCACCCTCCTACCTCTCTACCCATCCATCTTTATGTTCCTACTCAAATCTAACAGCAATCAAAAAGTACACCAATAAAAATTAAGAAAAATATAAGAGCACTCAAAACATGAGGAAGATTCTTCTGCCATATTAAACCATCCTTACAATGTACAAAATAAATAAAACCTTCATTCCAACATCATAGTAACTACCCTATTTTCCAGAAGCAATGAGTAAACACTTCAATATTTGATTACTCCCAGAAAGCATACACAGAATTTAGCTCACAAATTACATGTAATATGATACTTCTGTCTTTAAAATAGTTATTCAATATATAGTTGATTTTGAAAAATAATTTGTGGTGTACTAAAAATATTCATAACAACTGCTGTACCTGTCAGGTTTTACCAACTTGACACCAAAGTAGAGATAAACTAAAAAAGGGAATTTTGATTGAGAATGGCCTGTGGAACTGTGTGTCGGCCATGTGTGACTCAGTTCACTGTGGACCTACCATCCTGCCCTAGACAGGTAGTCCTGAAATATACAAGAGAGACTCTGCCGGAGGGTGACCAATACAGATGTGGATGTATGCAGCCAAACATTGGACTGAGAATGGGGACCCCAATGGAGAATTTAGAACAGGCACTATAAGGGTATGCAACTGTATAGGAAAAACAATATCAACTAACCAGAAACCCCAAAGCTCCCAAGGACTAAATCACCAACAAAAGAGTTCACATGGGGGACACATGGCTCCGGCTGGATATGTAGCAGAGGATTGCCTTATTAGGCACCACTGCGAGGGGAAACCCTTAGTCCTGTGGAGGCACAATGACCCAAAGTAGAGGAATGCTAGGGAGCTGAGGCAGGAGCAGGTGGGTGGATGGTGGAACACCCTTATAGAGAGAGGAGGGAAAGGGGAGTGGGGAGGCCTTTGTGAAGGGGAAACTGGAAAGGGGGATACCATTTGAAATACAAATAAAGAAAATAACACCTAAAATAATAGCCAAATAAACAAGAAAAAAATATTGATGTTTCTTAACATGGGTCTAAAAAAAAGACAGTACATAGTTTTCCTCAATAATTTCTTTGCTCCTTTTTACAATGTTGATGCTCTGGCATTTCTCACTGATGGACTGTGATTGAAACATTTACGTAAAATAAACTTGTTCATCCCAAATTTGCTTTTGGTCACTGTGCTTATAACCTTACAGAAACCAGGGTATTGATTATATTGAAAGTATGCATAGATGATTCTACATGGTAAAAATCATGTATATAATGAAATTTTGTGGTTCAGAAAACTTCCATATTTAAGGTCAATATTTTATATAAAAACCAGGACAGTAGATAGAACACAGCAATGTCAATAACGACAAAACAGTGCAATCTAGTTAGAAAAATGTTAAATTTAAACAAGGATGAATGACCAAAACTTAAACAAGGAAGAATGACCAAAAGTAATACTCATGCATCATATATGACATTTATTAGAAAATTCTTAAGAAAACTGGTACTTAATACATCTAAATGTGAACCGAAGAATTATAACCTCGAAAATGTAGTTTTATTATTTAACACCTGAAAGCATTTCTTTTGTTAGCCCTATCAATGTAGCTTAACACTCAAGGTTTTCTATGCTGTTCCACACTTTTATAGAGAATATTAATATGGCTGAGAGTGACTGCCCTGGGCTCCTTATTTCTGCTCTAAAACCTAG